>JARHVA010002430.1:445000-537500 GCA_037957365.1 Torreya grandis | reverse complement strand
CCATCGATATAGATTTATTTATCAGATAAGTACTCCTTCAAGTATAATTTCCATTGTATATATTTTATAACATTTTGACACATACAAAGATATTTTATATGTGGCACTCTATGATACTCAGGTACCTCAAACATCCAAACCTACCTATGTTTCTTCCATAATTAATAGTTTGAAATGGATAGAAGAACATATTTATTTTGAGAGGTAATAAATCCCACCTTAGTACATCATATATTATATCTACCTCTCTGCATTTATTTATGAATTAATGAGTTAGATGTAAAAAAAATTTCTAGTCAATAATGGAAATGGATTGAACATTTACAACATCTCTTTTCTACATCTTCATATACATGTTATAGATTTGGATCCTTATAATATGAAAATATGAGGTTTTGAAAATATTTCATACAAATTTATATATGCAATCACATTAAACCTTACACTCAAGCTGAGAACACTACCTATAACATGCCAATTTATGTCTAATGATCTTAATTATAATCTCTTGCTTGGGAGACCATGAATTCATGTTATGAGCATAGTTCCATCCACTTTATATTCATGTTTAAAATTCAAATATATAGGTCATATATATACATTCTCTATTGATAAATAACCATCTAGTTACTATCAACATATAAATCCTTCACACAATTATATTCCTCACATGGATTTTGATACAACACCACTCTAGTCTACCATTCAAAGAATGCCTACAACTCTCCCAATTATCTATAGTACATAAGATAATAATTTCACTTCACCTTTTACATTAGAATATTTCCAAAAGATGGGATACATAGGATAGTGCCTTGGTAAACATGGGTAGGGAATCTTTAATCCCATGGAAGCATATGATTAGTAGGGTAGACAAGGAATTGGATATATAAATGATACATCTAATGTCAAATATAGATCCTCTCACCATGCTTATCAACATATCATTTTTTTACACATATTCCATAGGTAGTCGATATAATAAACCATGTTTATACACTCTCTATTGTTTACCTTGATCTTATTGATGATATAGTTTCTCTATATCTACCCATTCTTGATTAGTTCACTAATGATGAGGATCTCTTAAAATTCTTAGGTTCATATGATGATGTCCCTTTCTTTTATAATAAGAATAGGTTTACTCATTTGACAAGTGCATAAGCATACTTTTGTGAGAATTCAAATGATTTGGATGACATGTTACCTAAATAGATGATGCATTCCTTTGGCACCATACAATTTATATCGATCTATGTTATTTAATGAAGAAATAATCAAATTCAATTATGGTACCAAAACTGTTCCCCATATCATATTGTTAGTCATTACCTTACATAAATCAAAAGACACAAATATTCATCATATTTTAAGATATTTTCTTGAAGTATTTTCCTAGGCTTATTTTGATATGCTTGACATTGATCCTTTAATAGTAGTACATATAGTTACATTATATCTTAATGCCAATCCAATAAAATAAAATATTCACAAAATGCATCATAAATTTTATCTTCTTGTTAAATATGACATATAATGGTTATTAGATGTTGGTTTTATTCAACCAGTTGCTCATCCATAGTGGGTTGCTAATATTATCCCCATTGTCAAACCTAATATCCAAATATGATGTTATTATGATTCCAAACAACTCAATAAATCATTTCCTAAAGATGAATTTCCTTTACCTAACATTAATATGATAGTCAATTCCATAGCTAGCTATAAAATGCTCTCCTTTATGGATGGTTTTGCTAGGTACAATCAAATCAAGATCACTAAATAAGATCAAGAAAAGACTAATTTCACCACATCATGGGGCATATTATACTATATTTTCATGCTAATTATATTAAAGAATGTAGGTGAAATTTACCAATAGACTATGACACATATCTTTCATGATCTCATTCTTAAGATAGTCTAATATTACATCGATGGTTTTTTGGAAAAATAAAAAGAGTGAAAACATCATGCAATCAATTTGTGATAAATTTTCAAAAGACTAATAAAATAAAATGCGTGATTCAACCCTAAGAAATGTGTCTTTAGATTTTACATGAGGAAAGTTTTGGGATTAATTATATATCAATGAAGAATATAATTTGACCGTAATAAGGTCAAATCAATAATGGATATGCCTCCTCCTACTAATTTAAAAAAAAATGATCCTTCAAAGGAAAAATTTAGGTAATTCATCACTTTTTTGCACAACTCATAGATAAAACCCAATCATTGATCAAACTACTTAATAAGGATGTGAAATTTGAGTGGTACATCACATATCAAGAGAGATTTAATAAACTTAAGAAATCCTTAATCAACCCTCCTATCTTGGTCCTAGCCATACCTAGTAATCCACTTCTACTTTACCTCTTAGTGGTAGATCATGCACTAGGAGCACTCCTAACATAACATGATGATCAATATAAAGAAATAACCATTTACTACATTAGTCATAAACTAATTGACTATAAGTGAAATTATCTAGCAATTGAAAAAAATTAATTAGCAATAGTATTTGTTACTTATAATCTCCACCACTATATGATTACCAATGAGACATAGATCATTAAAAAATTTGAGCCTTCAAAGTTGATCATGTCAAAACCACATCTTTTAGGTCATATTAAAATATGGGTTATGTTATAGAATTTGACCTCAAAATCAATTTAAAAAATTAGTAAAAGGCTAGATAATTACATATCAATTGGTAGTCATTCCATTACTAGATACAAATATTATTAATGATGATTTCATAACATATAATACCAATTATAACACATGATAATGTTATTTTATGGTTCTAAATGTGCATCTAATGCCATCACCAAAATTATTTTCATTGATCCCTTAAGACACATAGTACCTCCAGCATATCGACTCAATTTTTCATGCACTAACAATATTATAGAATATGAAGCTCTTAGCTTAGGCATTTAATTAGCTTAGGATCTCAATATTAAATCAATAAAATTATATGGTGACTCCCAATTAATTTTTAATCAAGTTATATGTGTATACTAAACAAAATAAGAGCACATGATTCCTTATAATAACATGGTTCAATTTCTACATACTCAATTTGATAATTTCTCTATCAAGAACATCTCACAAAAAGATAACCATCATGCTGATGTAATGGCAAGTGTTGCATCATTAATCCCCATTGATATAGATACAGACCAGGCTCTTTTTACTATCAAATGATTAAAATCTCTATCAATGTCCCATGCAAACCTTATTGCTCTAATAATCCTAGTTACCACATGTAGTACAACACCATCTAAATGGTTTTATGACATATACAAATTGTTAAATAAATCTATTACACTTAATACTTTCACAAAGAATGAATAGAATAAACTAAATCAAAACTCTCTTTGATATGTCATCATTGGAATAAATTTATTTAAGATATCTTTCAACAAAAACTTACTTTGATGCTTGACAATTGAAGAAGCTAAATAGGCTATTAAAAAAATACATAATATTGAAAGTGGTGGTCATTTTAGTGGTAAAGAAATATCACACAAGTTACTTAGACAAGGTCACTATTACCCAACCATGGAACAATAATCTCATGATTATACCAAATTTTGTAACAAATGTCAATACCATGGAAACTTGCACCATGTACCTTCATAACAACTTCAAATTATCATATCCCCATGGCCATTCATGTTACGGGGTTTTCATTTAATTATTAAGATAAACCCATAATCCTCAAGATGTCACAAATTCATTATCATAGCTACAAAATATTTTACAAAATGGGTAGAAGCCATCCCATTAAAATCAATAAAGGGGGGATATTTGTCTTTTTCTAATGATCAATATTATTTCCCACTTTAGACTCCTAGTAGCCATAATTATAGAACCTATTTGAATAATATAATAATGAGAAAAAAATTACGCTAGATATAAAACCCAACACATATTATCTACTCCATATTATCCATAAGGTAACGGTTAAACAAAAACAACAAACATGATAATCAACACTATTCTCAGTAAAGTAGTTACCAAATTAGGTGATGATTGGCATAATAAAATCACCTATGTACTATGGGCTTACCACACTAGCATGCATATACCAATAGTATCTAATCTTTATTCACTCATATATGGCATAGAATCTATCATCCCATTGGAATTACAAATCCCCTCTTTATGAATATCCTTAAAAGGGCTCATCATAGATGATCAATATAGAGAGTGATGTCTCAATGAATTAGAATAGTTGGATCACACATGTATCCAAGCCATAGATCATCTTAGAACTTATCAAAAATGAATCTAGATAACCTACAATAACTGAGTCCATAATAAGGATTTTGAAATCAATGATTTGGTGTTAAAAAGAAATATCAAAAATGTCAATGCCAAGGAATAGAATAAAGGAAATTTTGAACCAAATTAGCTTGGACCATACATCATCATAGAAAATATTATCTCAAAATTATACAATATATATTCAATTGATGGTAAGGCAATCAAAAATCCATTTAACATCATGCATCTAAGGAGATTTTACATATAAACAATGAGCTATTCATTTTCATTTGCTTGTACATAGTTTATATCTAGAAAATAAAAAAACAATATAACATGTCAAAAACACAAAAAAACTCGAATATTACTCATAAAACACAAAAATTATGGATTGCATGCATTTCTATGTTTACATTTCTTATATTTTCCAGACACTACATATGTTATCTATCTTAGTATAGTGAGTTTTATCATACATACATGCTTCACTTATTCTTGTCAGGTGTTTATAGATTGTATACAAGACTCAGGTCCACTACACTAATCTAGAATTGATATCATCTACCCACTACACCAATTCATGGTTGTTAATTTGACATATTCACCCACTTGGGGGCATCTTATACATAGTTTCTATTACTAGGTTCTATCATTACATTATCTACATTCCAGTTTTAGCATTATTATATATTTATCATTTCTATTCACACTCAATTTTTTTTCTATTATTACTTTATTCTCAACATATATACAACCTTAATTTTACACATATTTGTATTGCATTGGTATGCATGCTTTCATTTCTAGCTTTCATAGTTTAGATTTGATTTTACTTCTATGCTTCTTCTATTTGAGGGCATTTGAATATGACATTATTCTTTATATCTACACCACTTATATTCACAGTATGTATTCTTTGGACATGTGCCCATATCCCTTGTGTTATTTCATGATTGTGTATGTGTACATTTGAACATGTCCTTATATTTGGATCTAAGCTAACTTGCTTTTTACTTATGTTTTTTGACATTTAAAAATGTCCTTGTATGTCTTTTCTCAAATTTAGTGACATGTGCCCATTTCCCTTATATTGTGTCCCCTTGTCATACTTTTCATGCCTCATATGTTTTGTATTTATGCTTTATTATATGCATCATAGCCATGACACTTGTCTTTTCTTGTCACACACACCAATTCTTGATTCCATGAATGACCTCATGAATCTACCCTTCCTACTTGGGTATCATGATGTAGATCATGCCGTATCCCCCTAGTTAGCTACTTAGATTTGATGTTATATACATTGATTACATATATCTTGACACCTTTTTGTAATGATAAACATGACATACATCTTTCATTAAATACTCATGCTCAAATTATCTTACATTTAAATGTTATGTTTACACATTATATTGGATTATTAAACATTTATCATATATGCTCCAGCTAACACACATTTTTTATATCTATTTATTTTGAAGATAGTTCTTGCTTAGGTTCAATAATTACCCTCAAAATAGGGGGAATTCATAGGGGTTTGTCATAGAGATTAGGATTCTATATTGTATTCATACAAAAACAATTATCACATAGGCTTAGTTTTAGAAAGAAAATTATACATAGGTAAACATAAAGGAAAAATAGGGAATCATAAATCAATACAGTGACTCAAATTTTAGACTAGATAAACATGAGTGCCCAGATTGGGACACTAGCACCACATGGCACCACTATCCAATAGACCTAGTTCTATGATAGTTCATATTATTCATAATAATACATTGGGTACAATACAAATTTACATAGATATAACTATAGGTTTGATAGTTATGCTCAAATTTAGCTCATATTCACACTAGTTCAGCTCAGATTCATATTAATTTATTAGATTCAGGGCATCATGTGTAGCATGATCATTCACATCTTTAGTTTAGATACTCAAATACACTCATTATAACTTGATTTATAATTATTATACTCATATATCATATTGGGGCCATGTGTGCATCACATAGTTTCCATGTGCTCATTTACACACAAGTTGATCAGATGGAATAGAAAAATCCATGTCATTTTATATGTTGTATACACTTGAAATCATATTCTAGGTTGTCACTATTTTCATGCCTTACTCCATCTAAAGTGGTTGGCATTCCCAAATGGCCCAAAGCCACTTAATATACTTGAGTGTATGTAGAGTTGACGTACAAAGTTAGATATACCCAATTCGATATCTCCAACACTTTGTGTAATTAAATTTTAGATGCATCTACTAAAAATGAGTGGGAAATGATGGATTCATAACCTACTTGAGATCTTGAGCCACCCCCATGATAGGGTTGAACATACTTTCATTTTAATCTAAGCTATTCATAAATCATGATCCACCAAGCAAGGGTGGGCAATGATGGACTCAAAATTAGATTGAATTCTTGAGCCAATCACACATTAGAATTGAGTAAACTATCATCTTAGTCTAAGATATTCAATGATTTAATCACTACATACATGCACACACATAATTTTTCACCAGGTTCATGCATTGGTTCATGTACCTAATGAGATGTATTTGTTCATTTCTTCTTTCCCATCACTTTACTTAGTTTTACTTAGTTTATTTATTCAACATAGTCTTTTGTTTTTTATATATCTTAAGTAAGGACTAACTTATGCATGTTTCATTATAGGTCATGTTTCACATACTTAGACTCAACTTCATGGGCTTCACTTCCTAGGTAAGTCTAGGTATGATTCTTTTTATTTTAAACTAGTCATTTCACTTTGTAACATTTCTAACATAAATGGGGGATATAATCACCTAAAAGTGGTATTTGAGTGTTACTTGGGACAACCTATCCTTAGCTTAACCCTAGACCTATCCTATAGCCTATTATCACACTTTTATAACCTTTATGTGAACCATAGGCATCCCTAGTCAATAAAAGCATAGTTTCATATCTTCATTCCCAAATCCTAGCTCTTTATGCTAGCATCTTTCTAGCTAGACATTAACATCACATTAAGGACACTAGAGCCACATGGTGCTAGTTTCCCCAAAATAGTTCTAATGTCCCTTGTATTAACTTTCTTGGATGGATATATTTTCAAAATTTAAACCCTCATAAGGTTGGCCTAAGCATATTTTATTATCCACACAATCTATAGAACACTATAAATAGATGGCTTTTAGACCTTTATCCACTAGATGGAAAATAGATGCAAAATACCTATTCAAACATGAAACACGTTGAGAAAAATTAAGGTTATTAATCACTATTATACCCAAATTTTGCATGGTACCCTCTATAACTTCCCTAAGCCCAGATTTTATAGATTTCTAATCTCAATCATACTCAAGTCACTCAAGACCACTATCATTCTAGCATCACTTGCAGTTTCACTAGCACTTAAGTGGAGAGAAATGCATCAAGCTTGATCCCTCCTCAGAGTATTGGTATGTATAAAAATCATTTCATAGTGAGGTGTTGAGGATTTCTAGCCTCTGACAGTGTTTATCAGAGTCTTCACAAAACTACCTCATACATTATATAATAAAACGAGTCATAGAGACAAAAGTTTAAACACAATATAATATTATTCTACTTTTATATTACCAACCATAAGGGAATATTATAGATAATATAAGAAATTTATTTCCTATATTTGGGGAGATCAAATCTCCATGGAAATATCCAAAACTCCCTATTAAAACTTAACCTAAAAAACACCTAATAACATACTAAAATATAAATATATTTTGACTCACAATATATTCATTAAACTAGTATATAGACTATTAATGTCATATTATTAACAATAATATTTACATTGGTACATTAATAATGTGAACACACAACACGCTATACCTCAACATTCACCCCCTTGTGAACATTATTAATCTTATCCTAAACCCCATTAATGTGAACATGGAGAAAATAAATCTCCCGTATATGCACCTATACTCATGACTTGGTGATTTTCATAAGATAATCACAAACCTAACATGATGGTTTTACAAATGATTGACCAACAACCAAAATAGTGGTTTTATAAGTTGATAATGAGAAACCACAAACAATACCTAATGGTTTTACAAATGGCTAACCAACAACCAAAATAGTGGTTTTACAAGTGGCTAACTAGAAACCATAAATTAATGGTTTTACAAGTGGTTTACCATAAACCATGTCATGATGTGAAGTATAAATTATAGATCTCATCATTCTTAAATTTTAGAAAGGCTACATAAGAATATATAGTTCACTTATGAAAAAACATGAATAGGTATTCAACATCAATTCTTATTCACACCACACCATGCTGAAAAATAACACACCACACAATTGAAAATTAAAATGCCACTAAATCAGAAAGTTGCCCCATCACTAGTGGCTCATGAGAGGCATGAAAAACATCCTACCTCCATTGCCTCCAATATCTGGTTGTTGAAGCTACTTACTCAAGATTTGGTAAATTAGGCGATAACCTTAGTACCTTTAGAGTGTTTAGTGAGTTTTCTTGGCAAGACATGATGCATAGAAATTTGAATTTCCCTAATGCAACAATTAGATTTTTATTATGATGAGTAAGCTTAGATGCCTCATGAGCCAATTTAAGAAATATATCATTAATAAAATAATTTATTATATGCATACCCTTGTTTTAAATATCAATATATGGGTGCACCCACTTCATTACCTTAAATATGTATATTTTGAAGTTATTTTCATTTCATTTCTCCTTCTTCTTTTTGTTTCCTCTTTTTCTCATTTTAACCAATATGCCTTCCTCATAATTTTGGAAAACTAAGGATGTTGGCTTACACCAATAACGCATCTATAAAAATAATATGAAATTTTTTCCTAGTAATCACCTAAACAAATCCCTAATATTCACCTAAATAGGACTCAAAGATATTGGAAATAACTACAACCTTATTAAAAAAACCATGATGACACTTTTGTAATTTTAATGATTAAATGACATAAATAGATTCTATTTGATAAATGACACTTTGACTCATTTTGACTAACATTATTACTTAAATTACATACTTTGACATAAATGCCTACTATAGTCTTACAAAATTTTAAAATGGACTTATGAATCAACTTTATGACTAAATACCATATTAAACACAAGTCAGATTTTGACCAATTAAGACAAAATATAAACTTAAGATATGAACAGAGTAAATGACTCAATTCAAACTTTTAATTATAATACCTATAGTGGGTAGAGAAGGGAGGATGATAGTTTGGTGGAAGCTCAAAGCTATGGAAAATGTGTGATGAGAGGTGCCATGAGAAAAATAGGCATCAATAGACTGCAAGTATAAAATGGATGTGAATAAAGTCTAATAAAATATATTCAAGATTTTAGGAACATAATCCAATAATATCATAGATTATATGGTGAGATGAGAAAAAAAGTTAAAGGTAGATGGAGAATGGAACACCAAGTCATAAGATACATGAAAAATAATCCAACACCAAACTGCATGTATAACACCATGTTAGTATCTACATGTGTAGATTTTGAATAGAACTAAACTTAATATGTACAAAATAGTAATCATGAATCAATTAAATTCCTATAAAGTAGACTAAGACCAATAAAATGATGATCCAAGTCATTTAATGTAAACAAAATTAAAATTTATGCAAATGGTGTAGTGTACAATGCAATGTAGGTCGAGTTCCAAATATTATAAAGATCTCTAAAACATGTGATATAGATGATGCCCACTTCTTTAATAATTTGAATCTACAATGGAAATTCAAATGGCATGATAGTTCATTGAATAATTCTTTCACAGATGAAATCATATATAATTAGTAATAATATCCATATGGAAGATATGGTAACACACAAACAATGCTCAAAACTATAACTTTGACTATGGATCAGACATAGCTCTGATACCAGATGATATTTTATATCAGGGTCTTCACATACACTATATAATAAAACTAATCATAGAGACAAAAGTTTAAATATAATATAATATTATTTTTCTTCTGTATTGCTAACCATATGATAATATTATAGACTATATAGTAAATTTATTTCCTATATTTGGGGAAATCAAATCTTCATGAAAATATCCAAAACTCCCTATTAAAAGATAACCTAAAAAACTCCTAACAACATACTAAAATATGAATATATTATGACTCATAATATATTTGGTAAACTAACATATAGACTATTAATGTAATATTATTAACAATAATATTTACGTTAGTACATTAGTAATGTGAACACACAACACACTATACCTCAATAGCCTATCCTACTAATAAGCATGCATTTTTAGCTCACGACCTACTTGTATGGAATATTAGGGTTAGAATCACAAATCATCTATTGAATTCACAATATAGAGTTTCAAACTTCATGTACATAGGAATAGAACCCAGTAACATAGGCACAAGTGCACCAAAAATTTAGGAGCAATCCTACATAGAGGACACTAGCAACATTTTCAATACTTTAGAGTCATGTGGTTATACTATCCAAGTGTGATGTTATTGCTCAAGAGAGGATCTAACATATGGATCTAGTTGATGACACTTAGACCTATTCATATCCCATTTCTTAGCACTTAGATCTTTTGCATCATGTGTTTTCTAGATAAGTCTTTATTTTCACTTATTTATCACTATTTTTTGAAATTCAAAGAAAGTAAAAATATGTAAAAAAAATTAGTGGTTATTTATTTCATATTATTTCACTAAATTAGACTACTTATCCCTTTAATCAAAAATAAGATTTAAATTAGTAAAACCATATAATGTTAAAACAATGTGTGTGTGTGTGTGTGTGTGTGTGTGTGTGTGTGTGTGTGTGTGTGTGTGTGTGTGTGTGTGTGTGTGTGTGTGTGTGTGTGTGTGTGTGTGTGTGTGTGTGTGTGTGTGTGTGTGTGTGTGTGTGTGTGTGTGTGTGCGGGTGTGTGTGTGTGTGTGTGTGTGTGTGTGTGTGTGTATTTAAACTCAACTATCCAAACTTGAGTTATTACAACTTATTATAGTGAATATACATGTATGTATCTTTAATACAGATATATAAAATCAAATACATCATATAACAATCATGTTTTCATGTCCCATATAAAACAAAGTCTTTCTATCACCTTTCCATAACTTGTTATTCAATATAAGTGCTTTGGCCATCTTAGGTAAATGAACTAGAGATGGTTATTCCATCATCTATATATATATATATATGCACGCACGTACACACACACACACACACACACACACACACACACACACACACACACACACACACACACACACACACACACACACACTTAGACTACATATAATTATTATATCATACTTATTAAAACCTTATAAAAATATAGACATGTGTCAAGGAAACCAATGTTATTAATTCTTAAAGCTTCACCATAACCATAACAAATATCAAGATAGTTACCATTAAACTAATTCATCTGGTTACTCTAAGCTATATGTAATGTGCCCGACCTATGCAAAGTTTTGGCAAGAAATAAAGTGATTTAAATTGTCAATTGAGACTTATATATGCCCAATCTCAACAAACCTAACTCTTTATTCGATGATGGGTCTCACCCATTATTTCAATTTTAAATGAAATAAAATGTAACATAGGATTTTTGGTCTCATATTATATAGTGTTTATGTATCCATTTACTATTTTTGGATCATCTATTATAAAATAACTATAAATATATATATATATATATATATATATATATATATATATATATATATATATATATATATATATATATATATATATATAGGGTTCACCCTCAACTATATAGCCATATGAATGGAATAAATTTCCATTCCTAAGTCTATATACCTGAATCCTAGGGTTTTAGTGTTAAATTTTCACCTATAAAATTAAGTTTTATATATAAATAGACTCAATATTATGTGTATAGGTCTGTAGATGGAAATGAGTTCTATATATAGGTCTATAAACATAAAATGCTGATTTTATTTTAGTCTAAAACTACCATTTCACACATTAAGACAATTATATAATAAAACCCATAACAAGAACCATATTTTCTTTCCATACAAGTCTGTAATTATTAAAAATTACAACTCAAGAAGAATCAACTTGGTTATACAATGATTTCCATCTACATGTGTGTAATTATATCCCTTTTCTTCTTTGGGTGAGATTTTTTATCTTCTCCTTCTTTGGTGTATACAATTTTTTTCTCTACTTTATTTATTATTATCATTTTCCAAAACCCTATCTAAATTTTTCATGACTAGTCCTCTATCCAACAAAACTAAAAGTGTTGTATTAAAAACTCCCTCTATTTCTACTTATTTTGGATGCTAAAGATATTAACTCATAGTCCATACCCCAAGTTCCTAGCATGGAATTCACATGCATTTCCTCCTATTGGAGAGTTGTAATTATGATGTCATGGTGTTGTTTTGGAGGTGTCCTATTGATTGGATGAATTACTTTGATAGCCTAAGTGACAATGACAAAGTGTGTAATGTGATTGTTCTAGTGTACTTTATGTATGGTTGGTTGATCTTTAGTATTGACATGGATAGATAGGATCAGGGATGAGTATGGTGATTTTAGAATGTTAAATAGGTCCCTAAGATGTTATATATGCTTGGATAGCTTGCTTTCATAAGTGGAATTCATCTGGTTGATTATAGTTTTCATCTAGACACTTTGGGTCTAATGGTATAAAATTTGAGTAGGCAGTTTAATGACATCACCATTGCCACATAGGAGTGAGTCAAGGAGATTTGGTTATATGGTTGTGATATAATTAGTCTTTAATTGTTAAATTTCATATCTAAATTCATGTGTTGAAGTTTGGTCAAAGATATAAGGGTGCAAAATTGACTTCTCATTTAGAATTCATTATTTTCCCATACTTAGCCAAATTTACAATATGGCCAAAAAGAGTTGAGTAAGTAGTTTGATGATGGAATATCTCACACACGTGGATGTATTAGGAGAATTTGATCATATGGGTTTTTTATTCTTGTACCTAGTTCATTTGTGATAAATTTTAGATCATGCAATGAAGCACGTCAAAAGTTATGTATATGCAAAATTGGGCTCCGATGCAATTTGACTATGTTTTTCCATATCTAAATTTGCATAAGGTCAGAAAGAGTTGAGTGATAATTTCGATTATGTTATATCTTACACATGTGAAGGTGTCAATAGAAATTGATCACATGATTTTGTTTAATTTGAGCATAGTTAATTTTTACTAATTTTAAGATCATGTGCTAAAGTGTGGTAAAATTTATGCATGCTCAAAGTTGGCCCCTTTAGTAGGTTTTGACATAGTTGGCTTTGTGACAAAATATTTTGAGAAGGCATTTTAATAGAGTTATTTCTTACATGCACGAGATTTATAGGAGTATTATGTCACATAGATGGATTCTCCTATGTGAGGAGATCATCTGGTCCAAATTTGAGATTATGCATCAAAGTGCATAAGAAGTTATTAAGGTTAAAAAATGGATACTCAAGCATATTGAAAGGGTCCCCATAGTCAATTTTTAAAGTGTTAAATATCATGCAAGATCAATCATGTATGTTTCTAAAAGAAGTAAAGAAGAAGTGAGATGAGGATATGTGCTTTATGTTTAACAATTTATCAAAGGTAGAGGATAAGGATCCAATGGTGAGTGGGTTTTTTTATAGATTGATCAAATGGTGAGAATTGATCATTAAAGACTTGGTTGATCTAAAAAATTTGATAGAGTGCATGGATTTAACATTATAAGATTGCGCAAGATGAGGTCAAAGTGAGTATGGTTTAACATCTAAGTATTGGTGCCTATCCATTAAAGATCGAATAAGATCGATGGTGCATATTAATTCTAATATAAGAGGACAAAAGATTCAAGCATTGTGTTTGAAATTTAACTATGACCTCTGTTATTCAAATATTTTAATTCAACATAGGGAAAAAAACCAAAGCTATGTATTTTTTCCATATCTTTTGATATAAGTCAAATTTTATATTATTATAAAAAGAAAAGATGAAGAGGACCCCATGGCACATCTGATGAACCTGATTTGAATATTTATAATTGATTACAATCAAATATATTAATCCTAAAAGTTAATTGTGTGTTTGATCTTATTCTATAAGTGACCTAAGAAGGATGTTTGAGATTATGCTGATGTTGTTTTGATGTTTCATGATGACTCAAATATTATGGAGTGTTTTAGACTCCATAAGGATGATCTATATGGACTGTGGAGGTGTGATCAATCTATCTTGAGGATGAAAAATGTTAAATAATTTGATTGTATGTTTGATAATGGTGTTCTTATGTATAAGGTCTCTATTTGAGTTGGTGGAGCATATGCAAAGGTGAACTAAGTTCAATATGATCATTTAAAGATGTCAAAAGGGACATAAGGAGTGGACCCATGTATTTTAAAGTGGTCTTGTGTTATTTTTTTCTTGAGGGTGAGATAAATGTGTGAATATATCTTCATGAGGTCTATAACAGCTAAAAGGGCCTTATTAAAAGGTGTAGTTGCTTAAGAGTGACCCATAGATGCTATGGATAACTTATGATGATTGTATTGACATATATATTTGTGTGATAGTTGCCTTAAGTGTTAGTAATGTTTAAAGGCTAGCAAAGATGGTGGTTAACATGAATTCTCTATAGATAGTGGAACCAAAGATGATGGGTTCTAGACTTGTAAGTGAGATACTAGGAGAGTCTTAGAGAGAGGTTTGTGTGTGTTTTTATGGATCAAAGGAGGGGTAAATTTCCCTAAGAATAACATGAGGAGAATAATATATTTAGTAATATTTATATGACCTATTTATCATAATTCTTTTGGAAAAATAGAGCACTTACTATTTGAGTGTAAGCAAATGTAAAGTGTGATCAACAGAGGTCCATCATCAAGTGTTGTTGAAATTAGTTAAAAAGTGGATGTGTTCATAGATTATTTTATGGATATTCACCATCTAAGGTGGTTTTATCCTCATTTTAAGGTGAAACTTGATAAAATTTCTAGTTGTTATTGCAACTCAGCTAGATAGGTGTGGTAGCACCTTGTGGGATTGTAGTCTCACTAAATAGGGATTATAATTCCTTGATAATTTGTATATGGTATAAATTGGATCTTATTATTATATTATATTAGTCCAATTATAGGTTCCAATGGGTTTTATTCCCCAAGGGGGTTTCCCACATATGTTTTATGTTATGTGATTAATCTTTTATTATCTCTCTTACTTATTGTTATGAATGATGTATATGCTTCATGAATGATTATGGTAACTAGTTAAGTGTTTTTAAAGATCAAAATTAAAGTTGGATTATTTGTTCTCACTGATTCAATCCCCCTCTTAATTATTATACCTCTAACAATTGGTATCAGATCTGATCCTTTGGTAAAGTCTTAATAGCTTGAAGGTGATCTAAAGTACAATATGTGTAGTCATCAAAGAGGTTTATCTACTAAGAAAGTATTGATGTTCAATGGATCCAATTATGCCTTTTGGAGTGAAAGGATGAGGACATATATTATTTCCCTATAGTTTGATGTATGGCAATATATTCTAGATGGTTATGTTGTTGATATTACTCCTCTATCTAGGGTTATAGTCAAGAAGTTGTTTGAGAACAATTCTAAGGTGATGAATGTTATAACTTGTTGTCTTTCAAAGACTACACACACCAAGGTAATCCATTTTACATATGATAAATAAATATGGGATAAAATGAAGATAATTTTTGAAATATATTCAAAGGTCAATCTTTCTAAGTTGTAGACTCACAGAAGGCAATTTGAGAGTCTCAAAATGAAGGTAGAAGATTCTATGGCATCATTTTTGAAGATAGTTGATGAGACTATGAACATCATTAGAGGTCTCCAATAGAATATTTAAGAAGCAACTATAGTTCCAAAGGTATTAAGGTCTCTATCTCTTAAGTTTGATCCAAAAGTATCTTATATAGAAGAGAGTCATGATCTTAATCAGTTAAAGATGGATCAATTACATGGCACCCTTACTACATATGAGATGAGAATAAATAATGATATACCACCAAAGAAGGAAGTTAAATTAAAGATATATATGAAGCCTAAGAAGAAGTTTTAGGTAATAAATTCAAATAGGATGACATTTCTAATATTGATTAGGATGAACTAATTGATTTGATTACTAGGAAATTAAACATAGGCTTAGGGAACTATAAGGGTAAACTACCCTTATAATGGTTCAACTATGGATAGATAGGACATTTTGATCAGAAGTGCCCCCATAATCATGAGAATAATGATGATGAAGAGCATGTTGAAGGCCAAGATGATGACAAGAAGACATACAAGAAGAAAGGATTCAAAAAGTATAACAACAAGAAGAGGTCCTCCAAGAAAAAGAAGTGTCTTTACACCAAAAAATATTATAAATAATCAAATGAGAGTGAAGATAGTGACTTGGGAATATGATGATCCTATTGAAGATGAATCCTTATTCATGGTTGAGGAATGAAGTTAATCACATCAAAAGGAGTCTACTTGGAGTGATTCAGATGATGATGAAGATGATGTGGGCTGTGAGACTATTTTGATGAATTCTCTTAAAGAACTAAAGATTGATAAGAATATCAATAAGAAGATGAAATATAAGCTCAAGGAATATGAGGAACATTTTAGTATATTTGAGGCAATATTGGTTGAAAACTCTAGGTAGCATGAAGGTGTTGTCAAATTTCTTAATTCTAAGTTAGAATCTATGTTTGAAAGTCTAAGATCCAAAGAAGAAGAATGTTCAAGTTATGTTTTTAAAAATAATTCTTTGAAATATGAGTTAGAGAAGACATATATTAATGTGAAGTCATTTGTGAAATTTTAAAATAGATCATGTGATCTAGATAACATTTTGAGTGGTCCAAATAATGCTAGTGATAAAATTAGTCTTGGATATGAAGAAGAACTAAAGAATGTAACTCAAGACAAGATGAAAACAAATGTGAACTAGGAAAATCATAATTTGATGATAAATCATCAAGAAAAGAATGAAGATGCTAGTAGAGTAAAGATGAATCAGATCAGATAGCCAAATGTTATGAGCTATGTAAGATTTAATGGTTACTAGTATACATGTAATCAATTTGGTCATTGGGCTAGAGAGTTAAGAGACATGTTACAAATGAATTTTCATGGGACTATGATGGGGGTCATCAGTCAAAAGGTGTGAATAGAATTAAGTGATTTAACTTTCTTGATGTGGGACACTTTACAAACCATTATCCACATAAGATTAGATAAGGTGAGTTTTGTTCAAAAAGGGGAGGTTGTTTTATTCGTCATGGCATAAGACACATTACAAATCCATGTCCAAATAAGGTAAGGAAAGATACATTTATTGCAAAAGGTATGGTGTGCTACATTTGTGAATAGAGAGGTCACATTGCTAGGTTCTGCAAGTGCAAGATATAATAGATTTAATCAAAGGCCTACAAGATATAATAGATTTAATCTAGGCATCAATTCAGGCGACAATTCGGGTGACAGTTCCACCCCAATTGATGATGGAACTTCCGGGAGCCATAACTTTTGCACCGTAGCTCTAATTGACTCGCCGTTTGAATCATTGGAAAGCTAAGAATGAGGGGAACAATGTTCATTAATAAACCCCCGAAAACCCAACGGAAGTGCCTCAAATTTCAATTTTAATAGTGCTGTCTAAAAATAGTAATTCCTCAAATTATGTATTGTTTTAAATATTGGAAGTCATACCACTTCATCTCCCTCAATATTGGTGACCTTCCACATCCTTCCCATGCTTTCAAATTGTGTATAAAATAAGAGGTAACCCGAAATGTGAGGACAGACATCTCTTCCCAGAGATAAGCATATTTCTGTATTGTGATTTTGAGTAATACTACATCTCTTCTCAGAGAATTCATTGTTATTGTGTTATTTCTATGTTATTGTGATATTTATCAACCAAAACTTCTGAGTTTTGGATCATAGGTCCAAGTAATTTGTTTGCTATGATGTAAAATGATTCAAAATTTGAAGAGTACCAAGAGGTCTCATTGTCTTCTCATGTTGAGAATGAAGAGTTTAAGCTTAAGGGAAGACCAAGATATTGGTTTAGGGTAGTCCTAAGGTAATTATGGATCCAAGTGAACATCTTGTTATTGTTGAGCAAGCTAAATGAAAAGAAAATAAATTGTCTATACCTAATGATGAGGTTCCTAGCTATAAGGAAGATTTTATATATGAAAAGGTATGTCATGAATCTATTATGTCTCCATGTATTGTCAATACAATCATAAAAGAAAAGGAGAATGTTGTAATGGTTGAGGAAGTTATTTTTCTTAAGACTAAGAAGAAGAATAAATATAAGTATCAATTGAGAAAGGAAGAGATGGAATATGAGGAGTTGTTTCTATTTTATAACATTGAGGTATAGAGGGTGTCTCTATATATGCTTCTTAAGAGACTCCTTTCAAGTAGAGAAGCAAGTGTTGGTGTGGTGTCTTTCAGTTGGACTAGTATATAGGGTTAGATTTAAGGTTCCTAGATGGAAAAGGAGGATTTGTGATTTGTCAAGGTATTCTTTTTGCATAGAAAGGTCTGTTGACCTTATTCTAGCATGTTCTAGATGGTTTTGTGATATGAAGGTATGTTGAAGCTAAATTGAATATTTTTGTTTGCTCTCAAGTTTCCTAGTTTATGTTTATGAGTATGCAGGTCCTAAAATGGGTTATAGAATGTATGGGTTCCCAAAGGTGTGGAAGGTAAAATCTTTGTATAGAAGTTTGTGATGGGTATCTATAAGTGTGAGTAATTTTAGAAGTGTGTGTTGACCATAAGGAGGTTTGTTGACTTTGATTATTTTGAAATTCTAGGGTTTTAGGATTTGATAGAAAAGTGGTTTGATTTGTGAGTTGAGCTATAAAGTTTCCTAATAAGTTTAATGGGATAAATGGGTGGTCAAATAAATATTCATATAGAATTAAAGTTTTGTGGTACTCAAATTATTCATGTTTTTATCAATATTGAGTGTTAATTGGCTGGTAGGTTTTTGTAGGAAGTATGTTGCAGAGGATGAGTTTGGTGATGAATATTGGCGTGCTTGAGGGGGAATATGAGAGTGATATATATATATATATATATATATATATATATATATATATATATATATATATATATATATATATAATATATATATATATATGTGTGTGTGTGTGTGTGTGTGTATGTATGTATGTATGTATGTATGTATGTATGTATGTATGTATGTATGTATATGTATATATGTACGTATGTTTGTATGTATGTATGTACATACGTATGTATGTATGTACATACATATGTATGTATGTATGTATGTAAGATGTTTCTAATTAAAAATTTTGGATTTTCAAGTTTTAGGTAGGGATACAAGGAGGTTAGACAGACCTAGTTTGAAAAAGAGTGCCCTTTGCTCAGTTTCTCCAAAAGAGTAAGGTTTGTTTGTTTTAAGAAGAGTTTTTAGGCTAGTTGAGAGCATGTTTCCTACTTTTTGAGTGGCATGAAGTTATTTTAGTGATCCTTATGTTATCTTGAGAGAGAAGGCTACTAAGCCTATATGGAGGCTCCTCATGGTGTGTGGAGATCTGAAGATGATCAGAAGGTGCAATTACTCAAGGTTCTTATGGGGAGTCCCTCTCATATGTTTCTTGATGTGTTTCATTATATTTCAATTTTTTGTTTGTTTTATCTTTATTAGTTCTTGTGATTATGAATAAAAGTGTTGGCATGGAGCAAGAGGAAGTTGTCAAGACAAGAAGTGGTTGGCTCAAGGTAAGGAGGAGTTTGTATCATCTTTATAATATGGCCCTTTCTTATTTAATAGTATTTTTAGGTCCTTAGGATCAGTTGGTTCTCACTTTGTCATTGTGTTAAAGGGGGATAATTTTCCTATTTTGGAAAGTTATTATTATGGGAGTAAGAGAGAGAAGGTGAGTTTTATATCACTTTATATGATGGTTGTCAACATCAATGACAAAGGGGGAGATTTTTGAAGGGTTATCATGATGATGTAATGGTTTTTTCATGGAGGTGTCATATTGAGTGGATGAAGTACTTTGATAGCCTACGTGATAATGATAAAGTGTGTAATGTGCTTGTTCTAGTGTGCTTTATGTATGGCTAGTTGATCTTTAGTATAGACATGGCTAGAGAGGATCAGGGATGAGTATGATGATTTGAGCATGTGAAAGAGGTCCCTAATATTTTATATATGATTGTAGAGCTTGTGTGCATAATTATAATTCATTTGGTTGATCATAGTTTTCATATAGACAGTTTGGTTCCAATGGTAGAAAATTTGAGTAGCTAGTTTGATGATGTCACCATTGCCACATGGGAGTGAGTCAAGGAGAGTTGGTCATATGGTTGTGATCTAACTAGTCCCTAGTTTTTATGTGCCATATCTCAAGTCATGAATCAAAATATGTTAAAATATATGAGGGTGAAAATTTAGCTTCTTAGTCAAAATTCATTATTTTCCTATACTTGCCAAATTTGCAATATGGCCAAAAAGATCTGAGTAAGTAGTTTGATGATGGAATATCTCATATGTGTGGATGTGTCAAGAGAAGGTGATCAAATTTTTTTGTTTATTCTTGTACCTAGTTCATTTTTTCTAAATTTTAGGTCATGTGATGAAGTGTGTCAAAAGTTATGCATATGCAAAGTTTGGCTCCTAGGCAATTTGATTGTGTTTTTCCATACTTAGCCAAATTTACATAAGGCAAGAAAGATCTGAGTGAGAATTTTAATGATATTATATATTTCATGTGTGAAGGTGTTAATATAAATTGATCACATGGGTTTTTTTTGTTTTTATCATAGTTTATTTGTGTTAATTTGAGATCATGCACTGAAGTGTGGTGAAAGTTATGCATGCTCAAAGTTGGCCTCTCAATTAGGTTTTAACATAGTTGGATCTATGACAAAAGATTTTGAGAAGGCATTTTAATATCATTATATCTTGTATATGTGAAAATTATAGGAGTATTATGTCACATGATTGGATTCTCCTATGTGAGGAGATCATTTGGTCCAAATTTGAGATCATGCATCAAAGTGAAGAAGTTATTAAGGTTCAAAAATGGCTACTTAAGCATATTAAAAGGGTCCCATACTTGGTCAATTTTGAAAGTGTTAAATCTTGTGCAAGATAAATATTGTTTTTTTCTTCAAGAAGTAAAGAAGAAACAATATGAGTATAGGTGTATGATTTTTAATGATTGAGCAAAGGTATAAGATAAGGATCCAATGATGAGTGGGTGTTAGTACAGATTGATCAAATGGTGAGCATTGATCATTAAAGACCTGGTTGATCCATAGAGATAGATTGAGCATGTGAAGTCAAAATTATAATATTTCATGAGATGAGGTCAGAGTGAATATGGTTTAATGTTTGAGCATTAGTGCCTATGCATTAAAGATTGAACAAGATAAATGATGCTTATTTGATCTGAGTTTATTTGAACAAGATTTAGCATTGTGTTTAAAGATTAACTGTGACCGTCGCTATTCAAATATTTGAATTTAACATAGGAAAAAACCATAGATCTATAATTTATTCATATCTTTCAATAAAAGTTGAATTTTATATTACTGTAAAAATCAAAGATAAAGAGGAATCCATGGCACATCTAATAAACCTGATTTGAAGATCTATAAGTGATTAAGTCATAAATTAAACCTAAAATTTTATTGTGTGTTCATTATTATTATATAAGTGACCTAATAAGGATGTTTGAGCTTATGTTGATGTTATTTCAATGTATCATGATGAATTATCTATTATGGAGTGTTGTAGACTCCATGAAGATAATCTATGTGGAGTTTTTAGGTGTGATCAATCAATCTTGAAGATGAACAATGCTTAATAAGTTCATTGTATGTTCGATAATAGTGTTCCTATGTATATGGTCTTTATTTAAGTTGATTAAGCATAGGCAGAGGTGAGCTAAGTTGACTATGATGATTTGAGGATGTCAAAGGGGACATAAGGAGTGGACCCATGTATTTTAAAGTGGTCTTATGTTATTTTTTTTCTCAAGGGTGAGCTAAATGGGTGAATTGGTCTTCATGAGATCTATAAGAGCTAAAAAGGCCTTATTAAAAGGTGTAGTTACTTAAGGGTGACCCATAAATGCTATGTATGACCTATGAAGATTGTATTGAGCTATGTATTCATGCGATAGTTTCCTTAAGGGTTAAGTCATGTCTAAAGTCTAAATAAATAGTTGAACAAAAGATGATGGGTTCTAGACTTATAAGTGAGAGACTAAGAGAGTCTTAGAGAGAGTCTTATGTATGTTTTTCTCAAGAAAAGTAGGGGTAGAGTGCCTTAAAGATAAGTTGAAGAGAATAATATATTGATGATTTTTTGTATGACCTATTGGTCATAATTTTGTTGAAAAAATAGTGTGCTTGTTATTTGAGTGTGAGAGAAGGTGAATTGTGATAAGCAGAGGTCAATCATCAAGTATTGTTGACATCAATTCATAAGTGGATGTGTTCATAGGTGTTGTGTCATATCAGCATCTAAGGTGGTTTCAACCTCCTTTTAAGGTAAAACTTTCTAAAATGTCTAGTAGCTATTGCAGCTCAGCTAGATAGGTGTGGTAACACCTTGTGGGATTGTAATCTCACTAAATAGGGATTATATTTCCTTGATCATTTATAGATGGTCTAAATTAGATCTTGTTATTATAGTTTAGTAGTCCAATTACTGGTTCCAATGGGTTTTATTCCCCAAGAGGGTTTCCCATGTGTGTTTTGTGCTAAGTGATTGATCTTGCACTGTCTCTCTTGATTATTGTTATGAATGATGTGTATGATTCATGAATGATTTTGGTAATTGGTTAAGTGCTTGTAAAGATTATAATTTAAGTTAGATCATTTGGGCTCACTGATTCACCCCCCCCTCAGTGATTGTACCTCTAACACCTCCATCATTTCAAATGGCCAACTCAACTCCACAAGCCTAAAAACTAAATTTATTTTTGTGATTCTAAAATAGCCTATTTTCTTCCTTTTCACTTCATGATATTTTCCAATAGATATAACCAAACCTAAAAAATTCCAAATTTTCAAAGTTCATTTTAATTAATTATAGTTGGGGTGATTTTACCCTATTTTTTCCTCCTTACTATGTCACCAAAAAAGGGCACAAGTCAAAATATTAAACAAAGTCAATAAACACTCATGCTTATACAAACTATAATGCAATCAAGGTTAACACAACATAGTTTAGTTCCTATAAATATTTTAAGAAACACAACCAGTCAAATCATAGATTTCACATATTATGAAAATCATGATAAGTAATTAACTTAGATAATACAAAGCATGCCTCATTCACTTCCAAGAAAAAAAATCAAGCAACATTATTCATTTAATTAGAACTTTGATTAACATTCATTTCACCTAAGAAACAAGAATGTGGTGTGTGAAAGTTTAGATTAATTATCTTAATCCTCAAGTTAAAGTATATGTACCCCCCCCCCCATCTTTAATGATACTCTCCCTTTATGATACCTTTGAGGGTGAGACATTCCTACAACCACCTAAATCAAATAAAAGGTAGTCCAAGATTATAAAAAATAATCATATACTCATAATATATAATAATAAATAAACAATTGTAATTCAAATCATCTATAAATGAAATCCCATTAACATGATCATAGAACATACTATAAACATATGCAAATGTTATCTAACATAAAAAATTGATCACAAAACAAACAATATTACTATTAATCATAAAACATACATATCTAGATAAAACATAAAAATCATAACTACAAATCATTAGTTTCATAATCCCAACTAATTCTTAAGTAATTTTGTGGAGTGGGACTTTATGTGACATTTATAGTTGTAATTTAGGATTTTTCTAGTGTGTTAATGCACTTGTCTATTTATATTATTAATTTCATGAAAAATACACATTTAATATTGTATTTGAGATTGTTTAAAAACTAAATGGATCATATTTTAAGTAGTGGGTTAATTATATTTCTGCATTTACTACTTCAGATACATTTATTAGTCGAATAGTCAAATATACTACTATTATAAGTAATATATGGATTTTTTTTTTAATTGAGAAAATTTTATGTATCCCTATGGGGTTACAACATTATGGTATCAGACCTTGTTTACTATAGATCGTGATCATTATACAAAGCTTATACAAATGTTTTGTTAAGGAAAGTATGTAATTAAAGTTTCCATGTGAAGCACATTACTAAAATTAATAAATTAAGAAGAAATTCCCAAGTTTGTAATATTTTTTTATAAGAAAAAAAATAAACATGATGAGTCTCTATATAATCTAGGTTTTTAAACAATGATATAACTCGCCTAAAATTTCCATTGACAAAGATGAATCAAGGGCACATAATTTTGATAATAAATTCAAGAAGGTCTCATAATAAATAGTAATACACAACCATTAAATATCTATGTCAAACCCCAAAATAGTGTTATTAAGTTTTCAAACTCCATGAAATTGTCACTGAGATATGTGGGATCCTTTGAGGTTCTAGAAGTGATAAATCCTATAGCATATAAAAAAAATTTGCCACGATCTTTAGCTCTAATGCATAATGTTTTTAATGTATCTTATCTTAATAAATATATAGTTTATCCTTTACATATTTTAGACTAGAATACATTATAAGTTCTATATCCAAGGAAGGTCACACTAGAACCAATTAGCATAATTGATACTCACAAGTTTAGCTTGCATAATATGGAAGTATCACAATGCAAGGTCCAGTGGGACCAATATTCTGAAGACAATGCTACATGGGAGGATTATGAGGAATTATTTAGGTTGTTTCCTCATCTATTTAGTTTATTTTCCATGGAACATTATTATTTATTTACATAATTATTTCTTGAAATAAAAGTCACTTAATTTTTTGTGGAACATTATTATTTATTTATATAAGTATTTCTTGAAATAAAAGGCATCACGATGATGACCTATTTTAGGGGGAAGTATGTCACCCTTTCCCACTCTTAAAAAAATACATTTGTATTAGTAATGAAAGTGGAATCATTAGTAGTTTCTAGTTTTCATAGTATATCTTGATATTTATGTTGTATAGTTGAAAATTATACTATTTACTTTCATGATCAGTTATGTTTGAGGAGATTTACATATGTTTATGGATGTACTATGTTTTTATGTATTGGAATCTTGTTTGACTATATTTATTTTCATATTTGATTTTCATTACAATAATTAATTGATATATTTATATATTTTGAGTACTTGATTATTTCATTAAAATCTCAAACTATCTTTTTGTTTGACCAAGGTAATTTCAAAACTATCCCACCCTCACAAAGTAGAACATAGATAGAGTATCATAGGGGAGGAGCATGAATATATCATCATTGTGAATGTAGATATCAACATTGGTGATAGGGATAATGGAATTGAACCTACACACACACGCACACACACACACACACACACACACACACACACACACACACACACACACACACACACACACACACACACACACACACACACACACACACACACACACACACTACACTCTTGATTACCTCAATGAAATAAATGATAAGAGTATTCTACAAAAATGTTGACTATATACTTCACATTATCTATCCTTGTGGTTAATAAATCATGTTTACATTGGTGTTGAGTTCATTATTTGTCTTAAATTATTTTGAGTTACATTATGCATTAAGTTTATGTATTTAATAATTATTTTTTTATGAAACCTCAATATTAATTAAACTATGTTAAACTATGTTGTGGTAAACCAATTATGCATTTTTTTATTTAATTGGGTAAACAACCTAATTTTAAAAGGACTAATAACCATGAAAAAGTGTTGTATAAAAGATTAGAAGGCCCCATAGGCCAAAACAATAAAAAAACAAAAAAATCCTATCTAATAAAATTTCAGAGAGGTAAAAACCATAACAAAATAAATAGATCAGGAGGGGGGACCCTTCAGTGGTTCCTTCTCTTCTTCAGTTATCTTCTCAAGTGTACCCTGCTTGTTCTTGGAAACTTTGGCCCTCATCCTATTATTGAGTCCTTTAGTGTCATTTCACATAGGATCATCCATGGATTTTTATATTCCTACTCCTACAGAGGGGTTTTCCTTATGGGAGTCATGTTGGGGATCTTTGGTGGTGGGGTTTCCATCACCTTCAAGAGATGTTTAATGGGATTCATATTCACCTTGTTAGAATAGATGAAATATTGGATAGTCATGTCCACTTGCCTATTCAAGGCATTTCATTCTTGAATGAGACCTATGAGGTTCATCCCCACCTCATGAATCTTTCTATTAAAGATATCCAACTGTACTTTCTTTTTTTCCATTTCTTTAAAAAAGAAGAGTTTACCTTTCTTGGTGACATCCCTAGAGTTTCACTCATCTATAATAATCAATTTGGTATTAGAAACAAATAACTTCATCAAGAGGTCATCAACAGAGGTTTTGGATAAGCTATCTTGGGGGTATTAGCCAAAGGGTGGTAGGATCTCAAGGTAGGGTATTCCTCTAAGGAGTCCTCCTCAATTGAGGAATCCATAGAAGAACCTCCCCACCCCATAAGTTTTGGCCATGTTTTACCAAAAAAAAGATGAGACCTTGGTGTAGTATAGAATTTGATTCATTAACTTGATGGGTGAGAGAAATGATCTTGAGAGACTTTGAGAGATAGAATGGGAAACTAATCATAGAGCCCTCAAAATGGTTTAACAATAAAAAGTGGTGGAGGAAAATTAAAGTATGCTTACCTTCGAGTGTTAGATATTTCATCACTTGAAGGCACACCTCAAGCCACTTCCATAGGAGATCAGCATGGGTAAACCCCTTTTTATCAATTTTGACAAACTCATTTATGTGCAAGAATCACTGGAGGAGTTATTGATTTTTAGACCAATCCTTGTATGCCTTCACCTTGAAACACATCATGCACGTGGCTTTACCTAAAAATATTCCATGACTTAGATTTTAATTCCTCTCATCTCTACCACATGCTTATTTCAACCCACAATAAAATCCCTTTCAACATAAACATCATGCTCTGTAATCCTTAGCCTCATTTCTATGAGTCCCCCTAACCATAACTTCTTCTAGACTTTCTTTAATCCCCACACTTTGAAATAGGAGGTTTTTTCTAAATTTCCTCGATCACCCCTTATTTTCTATATGTTAGTAGACCCAAGAGAAACATATAATTTTAACTTATAAGATTATTGGGTGTTTATGTATCTTTTGTAAGTTTGTATATTATTATGACCCTTTTACTGACTTGGGGGATGAAATAGGGTGAAAACCCCATATATATATATATATATATATATATATATATATATATATATATATATATATATATATATATATATATATATATATTAAATGAGTTTTGAATTTGTGATATTTTTAATAAGTAAGTTACCACATACTTTTCGGGAATGAAAATAAATTAGGGCATAAAAATAGGGTGAAAACCCCATATATATATATATATATATATATATATATATACATACATATACATACATACATATATATATTAAATGAGTTTTGAATTTGTGATATTTTTAATAAGTAAGTTACCACATACTTTTTGGGAATGAAAATAAATTAGGGCATAATGAAAGTTGGTTTTAGTTGTTATGTTTTTGGTTGACCTAACCATTTTATATGATTATGAGGTTTTTCACGTGGTAGACATGCTCAAAAATAGGGTAATGGACTACAGGTAAATGGTTGAAATACATATATTAGGCTTCAATGAAGGGGAGTTCACAATGAATAGATCACAATATAGTAGGAGTGTAGAATGGCCATGCAAAATGTGGATGTGAAGTGGAAAAAGAATAATAGGAATAAAAATAGGAGAATGGGGGGACATGGTAGAAGGAGAAAATAGCTTAGTAGGAAGGAATAATAAACTACCATCAAATACATTCAATCGACATCCTTTACAAAACTAGGTTGGTTATGTTTTGGAGTTTATATTATTATGTATCAATTGTAGACTTAGTATCAATAGGAAAAAAATGTTTCCTTAAGATCAGTTTAAGAATTTATCCCATTTGAATTCATATAATGGTAGATTGTTTCAATAAAACCTAGAGTTTCATATTTATAGACCTAGGGATGGAACTTGTTTCCATACACAAGCCTATAAATATGATGTTGAGCCCTTTTTGAAAAGAAAACTCAATGTATTCAACATTTTTGAGCCCATGACATAGATAGTTAATAGTTTTGCATTACCATTCATTATGAGACCTTATTTAATTTATTTTTGAAACCCTATGCCCTTGATTCATATTTATAATTGGAAATCTAGGTGATTTATATCATTGGTTAAAAACTTGTATTGTATAGAGACTAGGCATGTTTCTTGTTTGGATCATAAAAATTTGTTACAAAATTGAGAATTTATTATTAAGTTATTAATTATATTAATATGATTCATGTGGAAAATTTAATTTCATAATTTATTTGATAAAACATTTGTATACACTATGTATGATGATTATGAGTTATATTAGACAAATTCTGAGTATGTTTCAATAGTGACTACTTTGAAATTTTGTGATAGTTATCATGAGGTTTAGAATGTAAATAAAATATATATATTTGTAAGGAACATGGATAATATACTTATTTAAGTTATGTTAAAATTGTTCTAGTATTTTTTACTCTCATATATATCAATATGAGACCTATAACTACATATTACTTTGTAATACAACCTCATATTGTGGTATTTGAATTACAAGGTAGACTATATTTGAATTGTTATTTTAAACTATATCTATACACACATGTGTAAATACGTGTGTGTGAGTGAGTTAAACATGTATTCACCTGACTATGTATAAATTACAATTAGCTTAAATACCTTGTGACCTAAGATGAACCTAGAGAGATGTCCATTTGGAAATGCATGAACAGTTGTAGGAGTATAATTTAAATTATTAATATAATTATATGAGTCAATATCATTGAAATGGATAACTTATTCATCAATTATTACTTTAGTTTTAAATAAATTTGACATTAAGAATTAGTGATAAATTTGTATACATTAAAAATTTATATTAAAGTGTTTATATTTTGATGTATTGATTCCTTTATAAGTTATAAACTCATTTAACTATTTTGGTAATTAATGTACAAAGCATTGGGTGGATAAAGAGCTGAGTATATAAATTATGGAATAAAATACTATAGTATCAACAACCACTAGTTTATATAATAATTGATTTATTTATTTATCTTATAAATAGTAATGAGTTGAAAAGGTTGTACTTAGCTAGAAAATAGAACTAAAACAAACAAGTGGTAGGATGGAAAGTGATGCAAGAACTGAGTAAAGTATCATCAACCATAAATAGGTATCATAACCCTCATTAGATAATAATGAAACTCTCTTTTCCAATAGCACATTATGTTAATGACCTTATGAGCTATGTTATTAACCTTGTGTAGATGAAATTGTGAAATTTAGTGTAGACCTTCACTCTACTCTTAGAAGCATGTGCCTTCATAACTGAGAACTAGATCTTCATCTATGATTCATTTTAATTTATTTCACTATGAAACCCTAAGCCTCCATGCTTGTTAGGGTTTTGATGAATACAAGTGTAATAAGAGTGGTGTTAGAAGGTTAGGTTGGATGTGACCTCAACACCCCATGTGTTGAGCATTGCTTACATACTAATACCTTGAAAGGGGATCAAAAAGTGAGAGTGATGCTAGTATGCTTGAGTATGAATTCCAATTTTAATTCTTTGAGTGTGACTAAAAATAGAAATTTGAGTAATAATAAGCTTTTGGCTATTATAGATGGATGTATGTAGAAATAGGGGTAAACAGGGATCAATGACCTTAATTTTCACAACTATTTTATGAGCTTGTTCATGAGAATTTCCATCTAATGGATGAATGAATGAGAATGATATTTATATAGTGTTTTGGTGATTTTCAAGACATGAGCTGAATCTAGGGCAACCCTAAGATGCTTCAAGGAATGGAAAAATATATGTTTGGGGTAGAAAGAGCTGAGGGATAATAGTGTTTCCCCCTTTACTAATAAATCATTGTGTTATAAAACAAAGGGGGTGCATTAATGTCTAGGTGGATGGTACATGTCAACAAGGGTTGGGATGCCTAGGAGATGGATTAATGCAACTTTTTATATGTTTTGGCATGGGTTAAGTGCACATATAAGCTAGAAAGGAAAATAAAGGGATCTAAGATAGGTCTAGGGATAATCTAAATATAAGATGGTCTCAAGTGACACTCATTGCATTAAATGACATTTTGTATGACTATATTTCCACCCCTTTATTATATAAATGCAATAAAGTGAAATAACTAGGATAAAGGAAAGAGATATGTACCTAGACTTACCTAAGAGGCAAATCCCATGAATATTGATCTGAGTATATGCATTGTGCTCTATTATGTGTCCTAAAAATGAAACATGTATAAATCAGTCCTTAATAAATATCAAAAGATAATTATTAAATTATTAAATATATGTGAGAGAGAAGAAAGGAACAAATGCACCTCATTGGGTATGCAAACCAATACAAAAAATGGTGACATCCTATGTGTGTATATGGTAATCAAAGTGGTGAATAGATTGGATTGGGCTAATGGCTTACCCAATAATTATGTGTGGGTGGTTAAAGAACTCAAGATATCCTTGACTCCATAATTTCCCACCCCTATTTGGTGGATCATAATATATGAATAACTTGGATTGGACTAATGAGTTATCCAACCCTCCTATGTAAGCGGCTTAAGAAATCAAGTAGGCTATGAATCTATTATTACCTACCCATGTCTAGTAGATGCATTTGAAGATGAAACTATGTGATGTAGTTGAAATTGTGTAAGATGGATTTGGGAAATATGGAAACTCTAAAATGTAAAAATGGATCCAAGTCACTCAATAATACCATTCATTATAGACAAAATAAGGCATCAATATATTGTGATCCTAGTGAAAAATTAGTGCATATGGTGTCTTGAGTATACAACTTGGAGAATGGCATGGAGTTGTCATTCCATCTAAGATAATTGGTTCCAAACTAAACATATTGGAACAATGTGACACACACATGACCCCAATTATGATATCTGAGCATAAGGATTCTAAACTGAGTCATAGTCATCTACGTTTATTCATATCTAAAACTAAAATATGAGTATCATCTCGTACTTGATGCCCCAAATCTAAGAAAACTTATCTAATCTTGTGTAAAAATTGAGTATATACTAAACATATATGATAATTTATGATTAAAACTATGTAAATCTAAACTATAACTATTATGATTTTTTAATAATTTTGAAATATTCTATATTTAGGCTACTAGATAGTATCATGTCCTCATTTACCAATAACACACTATGTTATAAACCATTATAATATGTTATTGACCATATGTGATGTTTCTAAAGAAAATTGAGACTAATCTACGTGTGACTATGTTTCACTATATTTCCCTGAGTCTGAGCTATGTGATTTGTGTCTACATGTTAAAATCCATGTTTTGAGTGCATTGAGATGGGTTGATATCTATGATGAACCCATATGAATTCTCCCTCTTTTTATGGGAGTATTTAAACCTCTATAATAATTTTCCTCAAAATAAAAGCTATGTATCATGTGTTAGACTAAAATCATATGATATCTACATAATAAATTAATATAATGTGTATAAATGACATCATAATGTAAAAGAGTATGGGCATAATTTGGTAGTGTATGATGTATGTTATATCTAACATTCACAAGGTTGTCAAGATAGATATAAAAATGTAAGATAAAAATGTAAACATTTATATGAATAAAAAATATGAATATTTTCTAAGTAAACTACCAAGGGAGATGGGGCATGATGTCCATCAATGAATTCAAGGAGGAAGGGGAGATGTAAGAGGTCCATCATGGCATCACAAACTAGATGTGAATGTAATAAGCAAGAGACAAATGTCATGGACATGATGCATACATGAAATAATGCATTAAAATACATGAGACACATAAAGTAGGCCAAGGGGCCACAATACAAGGGACATGGTGACATGTCACTAATTATAATAAATAACACACATACAAGGACATGTTTAAATGTATACATACAAAAAGAGAAAGTAAGAGTGGCTTAGAAACATATGGGAGGGCATGCTCAAATGTCTTCATACACAATAAATAAGCACACACAAGGACATGGTTACATGTCAAAAACATACACACAATGAAAATAATTGAATTAGATCTATATAACAATGGCATATTCAAATACCATTGAATATATGTAGAAGAAAAGAGACAATCAAATCTAAACTAGTAAAGATTGAAATGAAAGTATGTAATAATCATGTGGTAATAATCTATATAAGAGGAAATATGCACATAAGTTGAGTCTATAGTATTAGTGGTGTTGATAAAAAAATTATTGTATTATAGGATGACCAATATCAAGATATAATCAATACTAAATATATGATATGAAATATATAAATATATAACATGGAAAATTAAAAAAATTGTGTATGATGCCCCTAATAGGATAATATGTCAATGTTGAATCTATGTATATGTGTATCTTCCCCAAATGGGTAAAACATAAAAAACATAGATCTTTGTAAGGGATTGGAGCCTTGTAGTATTCTCCAAGAACTTGAAAGGAACAAGTGAAACATGTATATTTAGTCATATAAAATGTCACTTGAGTGCAATAAATTTCGCTCGATACCACCCATCACTAGATTATTTCAAGTCTTATCTTAGGACACCTTTTGAATCTTATCTAAATTTTTTTTAGGTATTATAGATCCCTATAAATCTAAAAATCAACCCTAGACCTTCCCCTATGGATCTAAGCCCCCAGTGCTCCAAGTTATACCACCTAAACACTAGTGTCATTCTTTGTACACTAGTACCTAAGGGACTGATCTAGTGTACCTTTCCTAATTTCAACCCCAACAAACATGTTTTCAATTCATAATACACCTAGGGTAAGCTTAAACCTATTTCACACTCTAGACAAGCACCAAATTAGTATGAGTACATGATTTTTATCCCTTTATCCTCAAGATGGATATTAGATGTAAATACACACAAACAAGATCATAATAAGTAATGCACGATTAAAGTTATTGATTCCTATTCTACCCTGAGTCTACATATGGTCATATAGAACCAATTTAAGCTCAAAATACACATATTTCAAGCCTCAAGCCTCATTAAAAGTACTCAATTATAAACTCATACTATCATTCACTTGCACTTACACTAGAGCTTATATTATGAGAACTAAATCAGGATTGATGCCCTCTTGATGTATTGGTATGTAGGAAACTCTCAACATAGTAGGGTGTTGAGGACATACATCTTACCTAGCTAATATCACACTTTTTCCACTTGTGCTTATCAAATACCTTAACAACATGGAGATTTAGGGTTTTCTCACAAACTAGTCAAAAATAATGCATAGATAGTGAATCAAGGCTTATCCACATAGGTACAAGTAGATCAAACTCAGTTGAAGGTGGACCTATGATACCACATAGTGTATGCACAAGAGACACTAATTTGTAAAGAAGGACACTAACAAAGTGTGTTACTATAAAGGTATTGTGCTACAATCTAGGAGGGTTTTTTAACACCTAGATCCTATTTATGACACTCGTATTATATTTTACACCAATTTTTAGCTTCGACATCATTCATCTCAGTCAATTTATATCTAAGTACTTATTTGTGTCATTAATTGATATTTTTAAAAATATCATATTAGGTCCATTCATGTAAAACTTGGTGGATGTATTTTTTTCATATTTATTCCCTTATGTATTATACCCATACCCTATAAAAACCTAGGTTTTACATTCCATAATCCATTAAAATTAAAATCATTAAGTGAACCTAACTTACTTTGAATACTACCCAAACCCTATCCCTATATGTTATTAGGGTTTTTATCCTTATTTTTTCTATTTCCCTTAGATGTGTTAGGATTTTCAGATTTTATATATTATATTTTAGTAGAACTATTTCCTTTTATTTGTTATATTCCATCTAAAAAATGTGTATCTCTTCCTTTAAGAAGTGTTAGCTTAGTGGAAATCTTATTGAGTATACTCAGATTCCTTCTATTTGAGCTTATACCATGGACAAAAGACTAGTTAAAATCCCATAATCTATCTTTCACACATTTATTATGTGTACTTAAATGATAACACATCTGAACATGAGCAATATAATCAAGATCAAAATGATACACAAGATGGGAATCGAGACATACTCCCCCACTTGATAATGAAAATCTTATAATCAATAAGGATGAGATTTTACAAAGTTTCAGAGATAGAATTCAATAATATCCCTATGATCATGAAAAAATTATAAATCCATAATGTAAATAAATAAAAAATATAATAATGTTCAATATTTTATCCCCTAGATGCTAATATTGTTATACCTACTATGGGAGAAACTCAGATTCTACAACAACTTGTTTTAACTCAGCAAACTTCAATAATAGAAACACCTCTTATGGCTAGTATGCATTACTCTACTCCATATGTACAATCCCTTAGACATTATATCCATTATCTGTAGGATAAAGTGTTACATCTTCAATAGAGTGATAGTAGACCATCTCATGTCTTGGATTCTCATGTTTTTTTACATACACCTTTGTCATAACATATAGTGGAAACTCCTTTACTATAAGTATTTTTGGCACCAAAGCTTACTTTGTATAATGGTAGGGTGACCTAGAGCACTATCTATGATATTTCTAAACAACATGTTTGGACTATGTATCCAATAATTAGATCCTTACTAAGGTGTTACCTCATAGTTTAAATGACTATGCATTACAATGGTTCTATGATCTTCCTAATTAGACCATCACAACATTCAATCTATTAGAAGATATGTTTTGGCACACTTTTAAATCAACATCAGTAATAAGATTTCCTATTCTTGAGTGGCATAACTCAAACAAAAATCCAATGAGCCAATATATGAATGTCTTGTGATATAAAATTGTATTAGCTAATATGACTAGCCCCATGGAAAATAGAGAACTCCAATACATATTCAAGTACAATTTTCTAACAACATTTCATGATGTTATCATATTCAATAAGTTTCCATCATTCATATATATTTACTATATAGTGAAAGAATGAGAATTAAATCTTCTCTCCATGCATAAATTAAAGTACACAACTAGATCAAATTCACCTACTAAGATTTATAATAAGCCTCCATACAAGGTGAAACCCAATGAGAACAAGAATGGTACAAAAATGATAGTTAAAGAAAATTTTGGAACACCTCCTCACATGGTTTTATTAGTTTCTCCAAGGAGACATTTTATGACTCTTCTTTAGTTTCCAACATAGGTTATATAATATCTCTTGGAATGCAATGTCATTTCTCTCCCACCCATCACAGATTATGATACAACTAGGCCTCTTCCATGAAATTATGATGCCAATGCATTATACGACTATCACAAAGCACCAGGCCATACTACAAATAGATGCATTAGCTTGTGACATAATATACAAGATTTGATAAAAGATAATATAATTAATGTCAACACTCCTATAGAGGCACCTAGACCACAAACAATTAAATCAAAAGCATTGAAAATATTTTTAGATATGCTTCCAAAACATACAACTAATGAGATAGTAGGTAGTTTAGGTGTTCATTATACATATTAGGAAGAACCACCACCAACATCTTATTAGACTCATATGGTAGATCCACATCTTATTAATAATATCATTGGGTTGTATCATACTAAAGTGCCAATTAGACCTCTTATCATTTTTTTATAATACGATATAGTTGACGATGACATTGATTTATATGCACTCTTTGTATGAGCCTACATTGATCACCATCTTATTTAAAGTGTCAACATGTGGACTATAACACTTCTAAATCACTTAAGTTATTTATAGCAAGATATTTCTTAGATAAGTAAAATTATTTATGGCTTTAATGGCCATATCTATATCCCCATTGAGGATATAGTACTACCATTATAGGTTGGGCTTACACATATGGCCACTAGATTCATAGTAGTACCTAGTTCATGCACATTTGATATGTTATTAGGTATTACTTTGATATAATAGCTTCAAACCATTTCATCCACCGTAAATAGATGTATCAAGTATATACATTCTAATCAAGTGGTTATAGTTGAGGGCCTTCTATATGAGTATCTTTTACCTATTCCATAACCACTTATACAATAGTCACCAGTTATATTTCTAGGCCTATATTTTTTTTTATCACACCTCAGATGTCAGTTGAGCCACCAATGCAAGTAAGGTCTACTCCTATAATAGTACCATGTACACATACTCTCACAAGGACACATTTATTAGAGATACCCTTACATCAGAGACATGTTGTGGATTCTATAGGACCACTCTCTCCACTACCATACAACTTTTTTATATCAAAGGGCATCCACACCAATTATAAATTCTTCTAACAAATGGGGTCCCAAACACACCATAGTTCAGGGGATAGTTCAATCAGCTTCATATATTCATATCCATACTCCATAGTAAATTTAAACTATAGATCACTTAGTATATCTAATTCTCAAATCCCAAATACCTCATTACACATCACACAATATCACTCTTCTTCTATTTAATATAGGCCACATTGATTATGATCCTCTTGTAGGACTCATTGGGAAGTATGTTCCTCTATATTTTTACATATCTTCTCTCACCTTGTTCCTTATATATAATTTAATTTTCATGATTTCTTGTACATAGATTATAAACTTAGAAAACAAAAAAAAATAATATAATATGTTTAAAACATATAAACATTCAATTGTCACTCAAAAATGCAAAATTTAGATTTTTTGCATATCTATATGTTGAGGTCAACATGCCCCCATTTATGAAAAATAGGGACCCTTGTTTCAAATTGTGCAAATTTGTACTTTAAAATTGAAAATTGACTTGATCAGAGTACCACTAGCATGTTTGCACATTGTGTTTATTTGAAGATCATCCACAACTAGTTCTCATTTGCATTAAATTGGCATATTCTCAACTGATCATGGTTTTACCCCTTCTAATGTTGTTAATGATTGTTGACTATGTTTTTGTATTATAGGTCTAATGGAATCTCATTTGAGAATGAACATGCTTAGGTTTTTGTACTTCAATATTAAATTGATCTTTTACTAACCTTTGGTTTGTCAATGATTAATTGAATCTATTTTAAGTCTTGTTAAAACCTTAATTTAATGTTTTAACTTAGGTCCCTTGTGAATTAAATTCAAAATTGCATGGGAATAATTTACATGGGAACAATTATTTATACCATGGACTTATCTTAATTTTATCTTAAGGATTAGTCATGTTTTTCAACATGTCCAAAACTTAGTCTAAAAATTTTATGCTTGGTCCCTTTATGTCCCATGGTGCCTTGGTCTATTCTATTATTAGCATGGTATATCTAATCACATGGTCCCCTTTCATTATGTTCTAAACTTATCTTAAGATTTAAACTTAAGGTTTAATTAATGTTTATTAACATGAATAAAAACCTTAATCTTAAGGCTTTACCCTAAGTTCTTTATATTACCCAAGTTCTAACTTAATTATTTTATTATCTGTAGGATCAACGGTCCACCTTTTCTTAGGTGATTGAGATCTATCAATGTATATAAATTCAACAATTCAAGAACCTTAATCAATGATGTGTATTTACCAAAGCAATGGAGATCCAACATTGTGAGACTAAAGTTGAAAATTCAATTCCCAACCCTAAGCTAAAGTTCAAACATCTTTCAAAGATCAATGGTATGTGTTTTCTTGATAAATATTGATCTAACAGTGCATAATAAGTCAAATCTTAAATGGATCCCTGAGATAGTGAGAAGGTGACAAGTGTCACACTCATAGACAAAGAATACTTAGTATCCAATGGCATTTAAACATGTGTATGAAGATCTAATATAATGTGTTTACTTGGGAAAAGATGATCACATGGTGCATAACAAATGGAGAAAAGTCAAGAATCTTGAAAATAACTATGAAGATGGCAAGTGGCACAACTATGTGCCATGCATTAGAGCTCGATCATCTTTCAAATATCGATGGTACAAGGATAAGCATATATATTCTGATCAATGATCCATAAAGTATGCGACATAATTAAGTAGATCAAGATAGAAGGAGCATGATCGATCCATGTAAATGAGATCAACAGTGTGAGATCAATGTTAACATTTTAACAAAGCTCAAAATAAATATGGTGGTGACAAGTGTCATAACCACATGAAACATAGTAAGCAGTCGATAGAATTCAAGTTCTCAAATCAAGTTAAATGAACCACATTGATCCAAGCAAAGAGAATCTAATGGTTCAAGATGAAGGTGGAATTTTTGAAATATAATGGTCACTTTTTAAATATTATTGAGCAAAGTGTTATGAAAATGCCACAAGGATGCCATGAAGCTCACCATTTAAACTAGTTACCACAATTAAATCACTAAAAATACCTTTGGAAGAGCCATAACATCCAATAAATCCCTAATTAAACCATGTATTAGTCATAATCAAGCCTAAGATCAAGAAAAATTCAATATAGAATTGAATTATAGACTATTAATGAGCAATTTAAACAAATATATGGCCACTCTGACAAATTATAGAAAGTCCCTACTCTACACCATTTTTGGGTAATAACAAATTCTATCAACATCACTATCCATGAAGAGCTTAATCCATGGATTATGGCTCTACAAAAAGAAGAAGATAAAATAATGGCTACCCTTGGAGCATCAGGTACAAATAGAAACCCTAGCTCCAAAAGTGACTTAATCATTAGTGGGGGTTAAATTTAATCTAGAGACCATTAGCTTAGAAAGAGTGACAAAAAAGAAGGCCATGATTGATGGAGGGGAGTTAACCTTTCAAAAAATGAAACCATTCATTGGTTTTATTCTAGAGGAAGGATAGAGCCATGGTAAGGTTTTTATCTTAAATAAGACCCATTGAAGCTAGATTAAGCACAATTTGATTAATTTCAGGCTGTCATCAAAGGCATGATGCAACAATAGAACTATTTTAAAGAGACTACCATCTTGTCAATCCAAGAAGATATATTCAAAAAAATTGAGGACACCATGATTAACTGATTCAATTCCTTAAAGTTAGTCAGAACCAAATCAGAATCAATAAGAAAGTAAAATTCCATGTCTACAGGCAAAGTTGGCTAATGGTAAGCTACCAGTTATCAAGTAAAAGACTTGATTAAAGCCTTAACCAAGAACCAAATCCTTGAATTTATAAAAATAAATCTAACCCATATAAACATGGATATGTCTATATTATTTAATAAGATCAAAGCCCTAAGCAGTTGGTCCAAATAGATGAAGGACATTTCTAAGGACCTCAAATAATAGGGAGATGAGATGCTACATATATTAGATAGATTAATCAAATAGCCCACCTCACTTAGTCCTTTGGGCCTTATCACTGATGAGGATTTCAAGCATATAAATTCTCAATTCATGAAACAAGTAAGGAACCAAGGCCAAGGAAAGATAGGTGTTAATAATAAGAAGATCATGGACCTATTGTTATCATTTGAGGATAAGATAGGAGATGTCAGGAGCATCCAGCAAGCCTTGGAAAGAGCTAAAAAGGACCTCAATAACTTGGGAGATCAAGAAAGAGAGTTGTTCATGAGACCCATTATTGACTTCTAGTTGATCAATGAGCAACATTATAGAATGAAGATCCTATAGGGAAGGTAGAAGGTCGTAATAGCACCTGGGTCCCAAAGTTATTTAGATTAAGAATATTCCTTTACAACTAGCATTGTATATTTTTAAATGGAATATTCTTTTTTTAAAGGCATGTAAAACTTATAAATTACATTGCCTATAGGTAAATATATTAGAAAAGGTCATTTATTGTAGAATGTAATAGAATAGATAGTTATCTTATACACAAACAAATTTAATTTGTCATTATGGATCGACATACTTCATGAATTGTATATATAAAGAGGTATTGAAAACTATAAAAGAGAGATTTTTTGGAGCCAAAAACTATTTGTAACTTTTGAGAAAATTAATACAAAGCAAGGAGTTCTACAAAGTTTGTTCATATTTGCTTGTGTGAATTGTTATCATGGTTTCTCTCTCATTTTTTTGATCTCATCTTCAAATTTAAATGGTTCTTATGGATTATATATGTTCATATTTAAATTTAAATTTTATAATTCGTACTAATTATAGATTAGTTTAAATTTATTAGGTTTATTTCACTTGCTTTACTCCTCTTGCATCTAAGCTAATGTTATTTGTTTGTAGGGGTGAAATTATTAAAGTGAACCTAGTTCTTATTTGCATCTTTTCATACCTTTCTTAGATGTTTGACTAATGTGTGATAAGATTTGAGCTTATGCTACTTCACATTGCACATTGGTTAAATGCATGTTTAGATGAAATTAGAACTTTGTCATAATGTTTGAAATAAAGATCAATAACACCTCTCTTTTCTGCCCTACCCTTCCTTTTACTCCCCTTTTTTATCAATTCACCTTATATCAATTTCATTATGAATATTCATCTTAGTTTAGCTTTAGAATTAGGTTTTGAGCATAATTCACTCAGATTAACATAGGCTATCTCCAAAATCAAATATTAACTATTAATCGATGGTGGCTTCTAACCACTAACTAATATAAATTTATGAAATGGTCAACTTATTCTACATCTATTCCTCCAAGGATAACATGATTATCACAACCAACAACTCATGATATGGATTCTTTGAATCCATAAATGAGAAGTGTTTCTTAAACACTATATTAACTTGCTAATACATTTAGGTGCATTAATAGGTAAAAAATCAGTGCTAGAAGGAAGGCTAGTTAAATCTTTAAAAATTTGCAACATCTTTGCTAATTTTGGTGAATTTTATTCAAGGATTGATGTATTTTTTGCATATTTATGTTTCATTTAACATATTTGTGTAAAAATCATTGATCCTAATGGTTTTAGACTAGTCTTTATGCTTATTTAGACAAATATAGATGTTCTTTGAAGTATGATGTTTAATTGTGGTAAAGATAGCTTAAGATCTATGAATCCAAGGTGTTTGAGGCTAGTAATAGCTATTTTGTTCAAAGATTGATTGGATCTTTGATAATTTGATTTTATTTGAACTTGAAAATGTAAATATCATTCATATTTACATGTTTAGACACATCTTTGAGCTAATTTAGTTAAAGATTAGTTTCCTTCTTGTTATTTCCTTCTTGTCTCTTATTTGTACATAGTGTTTGTATATATTTATTTATGTGCTTCTTATTTGTTTGCTTTATGCTTGGTGTTTTTCCCTTTCTCTACTTTGTTCCTTACTTTCAATAAGTAATGTTGGATATTCCTCATCTCAAAATACATTTAGATGCTCAAAATGAACTCCATAGTTCAAGAATGCAGGTATGTTTTCACAACATTAGTTGATCATGGATTATTGGAATATGTGTTTAATGTTATAGTTTAGAGAAACTAGTAAAATAATAATAGGTAGGATAATTGTTCCTTGAGATTCTAAATCTTTTTATGGTCTATGTTTCGTTTTAAGAAGGATTGCACATGTAGGGTTAATGATTGAATTATTAGGATGCAGTCATGTTTGCACTTTAAAAACATTAATTACCTAGGACAAGGTTTATAGCCAAGGATGATTGTCTGAAGATCAAAAATTTGACCAAATCCTAAAACCTAGCTAATCTAGTTCCCAACCTTTATTAGAAAGTCAAAATATCTACAAAAAATATAAAAAATAAGAACTTTATTACAAAATGTAAATTCTTTATAAGTAAAGGTGATTCTGGTAATCCCCACTAGGGCTATGGATGCCTAGATAGAAATGGAGCAAGGCCTTGAGTGGAGCCAAGGGTATCTCTATCAGGGCTATGGATCTCTATTTGGTAGTAGAGTAATGCTAAATCCTTCCTTAAGCTAAATCATGATTCTTAATAAACATCTAAATATGTTGTAAGTTAATGTTAATGGTTAAACTCATGAATTTGGAAGTTGTTCTCTATATCCTATGGAAATTAGTAAGTGGAATCAAATCACACACACATCATGTTTATGTCTTGATGTTTGATCCTAATTCTTCATGTTCAAGATTTGTTCTAACCATGAACTAATCTTAATAATGGTGCCTGACCAAGTGGAATAAGTAGCCTAGTTATTAGTCTAAACCAGAGTCTCTAAATTCTAACATATTTTGATGTTTCCCCTAGAAGTAACCATTTTTTGAGGTCAACATACCCCAATTTCTAAAAATTAGGGACCCTTGTTTCAAATTGAGTAAATTTATACCTTAAAATTGATAATTCACTTGGTTAGAGTACCACTAGCATGTTTGAACATTGTTTTTATTTGAAGATCATCCACACCGAGTTCTCATTTGGATTAATTCACATATTCTCAAATGATCATGGTTTTACCCATTCTAATGTTGATAATGATTGTTGAATATGTTTTTGTATTGAAAGTCCAAAATAGAATTTCACTTAGGAATGAACATGTTTAGGGTTTTATGCTTCAACATTAAACTGATATTTTAATAACCTTTGGTTTGTCAAAGATTAATCTAATCTATTTTTTTAAGTCATGTTAAAACCCTAGTTTAATATGTTAACATAGGTCCCTTATGAATAAAATTCAAAATTGTGTGGGAATAATTAACATAGGAATAATTATTTATGCTATGGACTTAGCTTCATTTTTATCCTATCCTAAGGCTTAGTCATGTTTTTCAACATGACCAAACCTTAGTATAAAAATATTATGCTTGGTCCCTTTATGTCCCATGAACCCTTGGTCTATTTTATTATTAACATGGTCTAGCTAATCACATGGTCCCGTTTCACTATATTCTAAACTTAGCTTAATATTTAATCCTAAGGTTTTAATTCATGTTTATTAACATGAATGAAAACCTTAGTATTAATACTTTACCTTAAGTTCTTTATATTACCTGAGTTTTAACTTAATTATTTTATTATCTTTAGGATCAATGATCCATGTTTTCATAAGTTATTGAGATATAGTGTTGCATATAAAGTCAACAAGTTTAATAGCCTTAATGGATATTGTGCATTTACTCAAGTGATAGAGATACAATAGTGCAAGATTAAAGTTCAAAAGTCAATCCCTAGCCCTAAGATAAATTTTGAACATTTTTTTAGGATCAAAAATACATGTTTTCTTGAGTAGGATTGATCTAATGGTATGTAATAAATCAAATCTTCAATAGAGACCTAAGACAATGAGAAGGTGTCAAGTGTCATACTCATAGCCAAATAACATTGAGCAACCAATGGTATTCAACCATATAGATCAAGATCTAACAAAATGTGTTTGTTTAGGTAAAGATGATTGGATGGTGCATAAAAAACATTGAAAAGTCAAAAATCTTGTAAACAACTATGGAGATGACAATTATCACAATTATGTACCATGAATTAAAGCTTGAGCATATTTCAAATATAAATGGTAAGAATATAATGGTACACATTCCAACCAATAATACATGGATCAGGAGGCATAATTAAGAAGATCAAGATCAATATATCATGATTGATCCATTCATACAAGATCAATGGTGCAAGATCAATGTTGACATTTCAATAAAGCTTAGAACAAATGCAGTGGTGATAAGTGTCATAACCATAGGCAACATAGTAAGTAGCCAATAACATTTGAGTTCTTAGAATGAGATCAGTGAACTATGTTGATCCAAGCATAAAGAATCCAATGGTTTGAGATCAAGGTGTAATATTTGAAAGACAATGGTCATTTTTTAAATATTAATGAGTAAAGTACTACAAAAATGCCATAGGGATACCATGAAGCTTGTTGTTTAAACTATCTACCATCATTAAAGCACTAAGAATACCTTTAGAATATCCCTAACATGCACTAATTTCCTAATTCAACCATGTATTAATCATAGTCAAGCCTAACAGAGTTGAATTATCATCTGTGTAATAAGAATACAATCCAAAACCAAAGTGCAGACCACTAGTGAACATTTTGAACAAATTCATGGCCACTATGGAAAATTGTAGAAAGTCCCTAATCTACACCATATTTTGGTAATAGCAAAGTCTTTTAACATCATTATGCATGAAGATCTTAATCTATGGATTATGGCTCTATAAAAGGAAGAGGAGAAAAAAATGGCTACCCTAGGAGCATCAAGTGGAGCAAAAATAGAAACCCCAACTCCAAAAGTGACTCAATCATTAGTGGGGGTTAAATTTAATATAAAAACCACTAGCTTAGAAAGAGTGACAAAAATTAAGGCCATGATTACTGGAGAGGAGTTCACCTTTGAAAAAATGGAACCATTCACTGGTTTGACTCTAGTGGAAGGACAGAGGCCTAGTGAGGTTCCTATATTTAAAGAGGTCCCATTAAATCTAGATCAAGCACAATCTAATCAATTATAGGCTATTATCAAAGTAAAGATGTAACAATAAAATAATGTAGAAGAGACTACCATATTTTCAATCCAATAAGATAGATTCAAACTATTTGAGGACATCATGATTGACTTATTCAATTTTTTAAAGTCAGTTAAAACCAAACAAGAGGCAATAAGAAAGAAAAATTTCATGGCTATAGGCTAAGTTGGCCAATGGTAGGCTATCAGTTATAAAGTATAGGAATTGATCAAAACCTTAACCAAGAACTAAATCCATAAATTTATAATAGTCAACCTAGCCCATATGAACATGGCTATGTCTATATTAGTGACTAAGATCAAAGCCTTGAGCAATTATCCAAACACATGAAGGACATTTCCAAAGGCCTCAAATAATAGGGAGATAATATGCTACACATATTGGACAACTTAATCAAAGAGCCTACCTCACTTAGTCCTTTGGGCCTTATTACTAATGAGGAGTTTAGAAATATAGCTTCTTAATTCATGAAGAAAGTAAGGAACCAAGGCCAAGGAAAGATAGGGGTTGATAATAAGATCATGGGCCTATTATCATCTAAGGAAAAGATAAGAGTTACTAGGGGCATCAAGCAAGACATAGAAATAGTTGAAAATGACCTCAATAACCTTAGAGTTAAAGAAAGAGAGTTGTTCATGAGACTCGTTGTTGACCTCTAGCTAATCAATGATCAACATTATAGAATTAAGATCCTGCAAGGAAGGCAAAAGGCCATAGTATCACTAGGGTCCCAAAGTTAGTTGGATTAAGAATATTCCTTTATGAATATAATTGTATATTTTTGAAATGGAATATTATTTTTGTAAAGGCATGTATAGCTTATAAATTACATTACCTATAGGTTAGTATATTAGAAAAGTTCATTTGTTCTAGAATGTAATAGAAAGGACAACTATCCTATACACATAAACAAATGTAATTTTTCATTACTAACCAACATCCCTCATGAATTGTCTATATAAAGAGGTATTACTAATTGTAAAATAGAGTTTTTGGAGCCAAAAACTATTTGTAACTTTTGAGAAAATTAATACAGAACAAGGAGTTTTGCAAAGTTTATCCATATTTTCTTGTGTGAATTACTATCATGTTTTATATCTCATTTGTCTAGTCTCATCTTCACATTTGAATGGTGCTTATGAATTCTAAATGTGCGTATTTAAATGCAGAGTTACTAATTTATTCTAATGTTAGATTAGTTGAAAGTTATCAGGTTTATTTTACTTTCTTTACTCCTCTTGCATCTGAGTTAATCATATTTGTTTGTAGAGTTGAAATTCTTAAAGTGAACCTAGTTCTTATTTGCATCTTTTCATACCTTCCTTAGATGTTTACTTGATGTGTGATAGGATTTGATCTTATGATAATTCACATTTCACATTGGTTAAATGCATGTTTAGATAAAATTAGAACTTTGTCATAATGTTTGAAATAAAGATCAACAACACCTCTCTTTTTTTCCCTACCCTTCCTTTTGCTCCCCTTTTTTATCAATTCACCTTAGATCAGTTTCATTATGAATATTCATCTTAGTTTTAGACTTATGTTTTGAGAATAATTGACTTAGATTAACATAGATTATCTCCAAAATCAAATATTAACTATTAACCCATGGTGGCTCCCAACCACCAACTAATATAAATTTATTAATAGTCAACTTGTTATGTCTCTATTCCACCAAGGATAATAGGATTATCACAACCAACAACTCATGAAATGGATTCTTTGAATCCAAAAATGAGAAGTGTTTCTTAAACACCATGTGAACCTTTTGTACATTTAGGTGCATCAACACCATTTTTACATTATTTATACTTTATCAGTGTTACATATGCTAATTATCATAGTATAATAAATTTTATCATACATACATGCTTCACTTGTCATTTTCAAGTATTCATAGATTCTTATAGGATTCAAATCTAGCACACCAATCTAGAGTCGATACTATCTACCCACTAGGGGCACATCCATAGATTCATCATTGATACATTCACCCACTAGGGGCATCACATACACATATTTTAATTTTATATGTTACATCTTTCTATACTCTATATCATATATATAACATTATTTATATCTTTATATTGATCATCCTATACTACTCATATTTTTTGCTGACTACTACTACAATAGACTCAACTTATGTACATCTTTTCTCTTATACATATTTGTACCACATGTTAATACATACTCTCTATATTTCCTAATTTAGACTTGATTATATCTCCATATTTGTAAATCTATTAAAGGGTATTTGAATATTACATTTTTCTATAGATCTACACCACTTCCTTTCATGGTATGTATGCTTTGGACATGTGCCCATGTCCTTATGTGTAATTTATTGATTATGTATGCATACATTTAAAAATTTCCTTCTATGTGGATCTAATCCAACCTACTTATTGTTTGTGTATGTGGACATTTTAACATTTCCTTATATGTATTTTTTTCTCATATTTAGTGACATGTGCCCTTGTCTCTTGTATTGTGGCCCCTTAGCCTACTTTACATTCTTCATGTGTGTTGTATGTATGCTTTCATGTATTCATCATGGACATGGCACTTGTCTCTTGCTTGTTTCTTGCAAACCCATTTTTTTATGCCATGATTGACCTCATGCATCTCCCCTTCCTCCTTGGGTGCCTTGATGGACATCATGCCCCATCCATGCATGTAATTTACATATATTATTACTCATATTTACTTTTATTAAACATTATTACATTGTTATACATATATCTTGAAAACCTTATGAATTATAGATATATCATACATTTTACATTACCAACTGATGCTCAAATTATCTTACATGATAATGTCATGTATACACATTATATTGGTTTATCATGTAGATATCATATGTTTTCAACCTAAAAAACATCATGTAGAGATTTATTTTCAATAAATTTATTTTACAAGTACAATAACTACCCTCATAATAAAGGGCATTCATAGGGGTTTTTCATAGATAGTAGGCCATCTAAGTGCACTTAGAGTATAGTTTTCAACATGCTAACACAAAATTATAGAGCTTAGAATCAATAAAACACAATGTAAAAGACTTAGATAGATATTAGAGTTAGTTTGGTATAAAAATAATGCAAAGGACACTAGCATGACCTAGTGGACACTAACATGGTGTGCTATTATCCAAGAAACTGCACTATTATCTAGTAGCCCTAGAAATAGGAAAATACATATTTGACAAAAGAACAAAGTAGTTAAAATCCATATTCACATAGTTTTAGTCATAATTTACTAGATTAGATTAGTTTATGTTCAATTTTTCATAGAATCATACTAGGTTTTCTCATATTGGGGCCTCATGCATAGTGTGAACACTCCAATTTTAGTTTCAAATAAACCCAAACATAGATTACTAAAGCTCATTTTAAAATCCATATGTATGGATATCATAATTAGGGGCATATACATGACGCCCATATCCTATTTTTAACACTCAGATCAACTTCTACACCAATTTTAAATCTCTAGATCATTTGTCTCAATAATTTTCCATCTAAATACTTATTTGTGTCATTCATTGCTATTTTTATAAATATTAGATTAAGTACATTCTCATATAAATCATTAGATATATTTATTGCATATTTATTCCCTAATTTAATGTACTCATACCATTTAATAACCTAAGGTTTACATTCCATAATCCCTTAAAAGTTAAATCAATATATATGATAAAATTGACTATAATAGCATAGTTAGCATATGTAGTACCTAGAACATTAAAGGAATGTAAACATGGAAATGCATACAAACTAAAATTGGTATGTTCAAAGCAAATAGTTGAATGTTTTTGTATTTTAAACATATTATATTATTTTTATGTTTTCTTAGTATAATTATATACAAGGGAGAAAGATAATAAAAACTATGTACAACTAAACCATGAGAACATACTAATCGATGAGTCTTGTAAGAGACTCATTATCAAGGTGACCTATACTAAGTAAAAAAAGAATGAATGCATGTGGTGTGTGAGGAGGTATCTAAGATATAATAATTGGATGTACTAGATAATCTATAGATGGAGCTAACTGTGAAGTGTAGCCATGAATTTGTAGAGATTACTAAAGTGGCCTATGAACTGTAGGGATCTTGGGGACCCATTTGATCATATAATCGATAATTAGTATGGATGCTTTATTTGTATTGTAGTGGGGACTCAATGATACCAATCTAGGTGAGAATGGGCTAGAGAGAGGCTCTCTAGAATCCATAACATGTCTTTGATGCATGGGTCTCTTTAATAAAGGTATTTATGGGAGAAAATGTATACATGGTGATGTTGTAGAAGTAGACCTCAACTACACTAGTGGCTCAACTAATATCTGAGGTATGGTAATGGATGGAACTATTACTAGTGACCACTATGTAGCTAGTTGTGGAGTAGCTAAAATATACTCATATATAAGGCCCCAAACTATAACAACTTGATTAGTGTATATATACTTAATACATATGTGTACATTATAGGGGATGGATCAAAGCTTCTATATTTAAGGCCTACCCAATAACATATCAAATGTGTCAGCACTAAGCACCACTATGAATTTGATGGCCACATATATGTAACCAACTTATAATTTAATTAATATCTCTCTAATGGAACTCTAGACATGTCCATTAAATCCACAAATAACTATATCTATCATAAAAAAATCCTTGATTTGAATAGCCCAAGTGGTGTAGAAGTGTAATAGTACACATATTAATTCTTGACCCCTTATCAACCATGATACTCTAAATATGATGATGATCAATGTAAACTCATACAAAGAGTGTGTATTAATTTGAATCATCATCAATAATATCTTATTATGAGAAAGTGATAAAAGTCTTAGTTGGCATTGTGGTATGATACACATTAATGATATTATGTAAAGGGAGTGTGTACATTGTATGATTATGTTAGGATTCTAGTGGTAGATGTGCCTAATAAGTATAATAAACACCTAAATTTTATGTTATCTCACTATTTGTGTGATGTGGAAATGTATCATAAAATATTTTCTTCAATGGGCTATGCTTTAGGTCTTTTTGTATGAGTTCTCACATCAATGATATTAACCTCTATAAAATTTTGAATCTTATACCATAGACTGATGCATCTATTTATATTATATCTAGGGTCCCTATTATAATCATAAAATTCATTGTAATCATAATTATTTGGAATAGGCCTAGTCATATCAACCTATATGACATTGCATTAAAAAAGTCACTAGAAAACATGAGCTGGCAGTTCAGGAAGATTTGTAAAAGGTCACATTCAAGGAGCTAATAAAACTATATGGGGATTTGGATTTGATGTCGTGCTAACTATCATAATTTTATCATTCTTGTTTTCATTGGGACTCACCTTGTATGGGGGCTTATTTGAACTGCTATTAGTGGAATCTGACTTGGTTGTGTACTTTAACTTACCCATGGAGAGAAGTTTAATTTCCTATTCCTTTATAGTATGGCATAAATTTTTAAATGATGGAAACCTTTTAAATAATATAGATTCATGTAATGTTGGTAATAATTTTTTCTTGAATATGGCTTGTAGGTCTCTATTTGCCATGAAGCTAGTCATCTATAATAATATGGTTTTATGTTACAAGCCATATTCAACTATTGGCTCATTATATTTTTGTTTTAGTTGAGAAACTTGAGCTTATGAAACTTTTTCACTGATGTTGGTAAAAAAATGTGCCAAAAATCTATCTAAAAGTGGATTAAATGTTGTAGTGGACTGATTAGGGAGATCATAAAACCATTGTGATGCATATTAATTCAAAATATGAGGGAATAACTTAGTCAAGAGCTAATCATTAGAAACGTAGTCCAAACATGCTACATGAAAATCACATAAATGATGCTCTAGGTCACTTTTTCCATTGTATAGATTAATCTAGGGTGCCACAAATCTGGATGGCAAAAGATTGTCGATATATGTTGTTCCAAAGGTGTATTCAGGAGAACATGAGATTTCAAGGCATGAGATGGTCTAGTTGTACCCTACTGAAGATATAAAACCTTTGCCTATAGAGAATTGATATCTTTCCTAAGGGATTATACATCTAAAGAGGAGGGATGTGTACTAACCATATGAGGTGTTTCCATTGGTGAGAGATAACTAGTTGGAGTAGGTTGTTATAGATTTTGAGTATCCCAAATAGTAGGTATAAAAATATTAGCATTTATGGGTTTGGAGGATTGACCTAAAGTGGAATTTAAGAGCTCTTCTTGAATAATATGTATAAGGTCATCTTGCATATTTGAATGTTTAAAAATTAAATATTGCAATTGTCCCTTATAAATCTCATCAAATTGGTTATTAAATTCTACCATTATAGGTTTGGAAGTAGGAAAATAAAAAGTTGTATATTTCAAACCTTTTAAGAAATTAAATATATGAAAGATTATAGAAATAAAATAATGAAATAAATTTGATATTTTTAAATTAATTAATTAACATATAAAATAAAAGGATAAAAAAACCTAGGAACATCTATGTCTAAGGTTTGGATGCTATTCAAAGTAAGTTAGGTTCACTAAATAGTTTAACTATTTTGGGAATTAATGTAAAACCTAAGTAGATAAAGAGATAAGTATATAAATCATGGAATAATATACTAAAATATCAATAGTAGCTGATTTGTAAAATTATTTACTTACGTAGATTATAAATAGTAATGAATTTAAAAGGGTGTACTTAGCTATAAAATAGTAATGAAACAAAGAAGTGATAAGATGGAAATTTATGTAAGAATTGAGTAGAGTGTAGTCAGCTAGAAACAAGTGTCATAACCCTCCTTGGACAGTAGTGTAACCCTCTTTACCAATAACACACTATGTTAATGACCTTATATGTTACACTATTCACTCTATGTATATTAAATAGTTAAATCTATGGAAGGCCTTCGCTATGTTATAAGAAGCTTGTGCCTATGTGACCAAGATCTAGATCATCATATGTGCTTCATTTTGAATAATTTCACTATGGAACCCTAAGCCTCCATGCTCGCTAGAGTTTTAATGAACACAAGGTTAATAAGAGTGGCATTAGTAGGGTAGGATAGACTTGACCTCAACACCCCATGTGTTGAGTGTTGACTACATACCATTAGTTTGAAAGGGCATCAATCCTAATATAGTACTCCCAATCTAAGTATTGGTGTGAGTAAGAGTGATACCAATATTCCTAAGTATGGATGCTAATTTTAATTATTTAAGTGTGAATTGAAACTATAATTCTATTTAATACTAAGCACTTGGATGTTGTATATGGATGTATTTAGAAATAGGGGAAAATAGGGATAAATGACCTTAATTTGTATAATTATTTCTAAGTTTGTTTTTGAGAATTTCCATCTAAGGGATGACTAAATGAGATTGGTATTTATATAGTGTTATAGTGATTATCAAGACATGAAATGAACCTATGCTAAGCTTAGGATGATTTAAAGAATGTAAAACTATTCATTGGGGGAAGAAAGAACTAAGGGAAAATAACACTACCACCTTTTCCAATAGCACATTGTGTTATAGACCAAAGGGGTTGCACTAATATCCAAGTGGTTGGTACATTTCAAAAAGGGTATGGGATTCCTAAGAGATGGTTTAATGTGTCTTCTGGTATATCTTGACATGGGCTAAGTGCACATATAAGCTGAAAAAGGATCAAAAAAGACCCTAAGATAGGTCTAGGGTTAAGCTAAAGATAGAGTGGTCTCAAAAAACACTCATTTCATTAAATGACATTTTACATTACAACATAAAACATTATGGTTTAATGTGCATTATATTAGATAAAATATGAGACTTATATGAATTAATGAATTTATGAAATATACATTAAAATTTATAACTCATTAGGTAGTTTATGAGAGGCTTGGGGGATTGACTAAAACTAAGAGGAGATTTGATTTTATATTTATAAGCCATCTTGAGATCTTTCTTATTTATATTAATGAATTAGTTGTGTACCATCAAATATTATATAGTTTTTGAAGAAAAAAAAAAGATGAAGTTGAGGAATTGAAATAGTGTATTTTTTACCTTGATTTTTATCTCCTAGGCTTATAAGCATAATTGGTTTTTGAATGTAATTCATTAAAAATAATTTGAAAACTATATATATGACATTGTTGGTTGAGTTATTGGAAACAATGTGATTTGTTGAGAAAGATGATTGGTTTTACATTGTATTGCATAGGGCATGTAATAAATGTTTTTGGATTTGATAGTATGCTGCAATATATATTTATTATGCCTTGAATTATTTATGGAAAATCACTAGTCATGGTTCATTTAATAGTAGATGATAAATATATGAGGGTGTTGTCAATATTTGCATATATATACCTTCTAATATCATATGATATATTGTGATTCATTAAAGAAGAGTACCTTTGAGTGGAGTTGACTCTAATCCATGAGAGATCAGATTTATATAATGAAAAGTTTGGCCAAAGTATTTTTATTGTTGAGAATTGTCATTCTAATGTACTTTCTAGTGTACATGTGTATGCATGATGTCATAATATATAGTAGATTGTTTTCCATGGTATATGTGACTATTTCATGTATTAGTGATTATACAAACATGGGTTTTGGTTGAATTATTGATATCCACACTACTTTTATATACTCCTCTATGAAGGGAAGGGCCACCCTAGGGGGGTTTACGGGAAACCAATAGTTTTTTGTTGGAGGGAAAGCACCTCGATGATGTTCTCACTCTCTTCAATTATTCAAATATTTGGGAATAACACTCATGGATATTTGTATGGATCATTGAGGTATTAATGAGGATTAATTTTATTGTTGTACATTATTTCTTGTATATTTGATTTAGTGTTGAAATGTAATATTTAATACACTATGATTGATGATTATTTATTATAGCAATGGTTGTGAAACTTGTAAATAATTATGAATATTAAAACAACAATGTTTGTATGCTTATTTTTATCTATAATTAAGGATTATTATAGTGTATTGATGTAACTATCTCTTTTTATTATTCATTTCATGATAAATACACATATAACATTCCATTTGAGACTATTTGAAAACTAAATGGATCATATTTTAACTAGTGGGTTAATTGTATTTATTCGTTTACTACTCTAGATACATTTATTAGTCAAATAGTGGAATATGTATGGATTTATTAAAAAAAATGAGAAAAATTTATGTATCCCACTAGGGTTACAACATTGTATGGGAAAGATAACAAGCCATATTTGGTATTTTTTTATTTTTTTTAAGGGAGTCATCTCAACCCTTTAAACATGGTCTAGGTGAAAATCATTAAATTTTATGGAAAATTTAGCAAACACATATGAAATCCTATTTGCATGAGCCATAGTTAGAACATATTAACTATAAACACTTATAATATGTATACAACATGGAATTTTTAACATTCTATAAAATAAAAGTGGATATCATGTAATTAAAGCATGAGGATTTAGGGTGAAATAGAATATAATTCATATTCAATGGAACACAAAGTGGTTTCTAGTAATTAATAAATCATAGGTTGTAATGAAGAAAATTTTAAAGATTTATATGAACAATCTTATTTTCATCTATTGTTGTGTATGCCCTTATACAGATGGATTAATTGATAAAATCTTGATCAAGTTAGGGATGCATGCAAAAAACCAAATGAGATACATTTAAATGGCTATGTGGATACTCATTTGAAGAGTGGGCTAGTTTTGGGATGTCACACTAACACCTAGATTGTAATAAAAAATTAAATAAGTAAACAAAAGTCTATTTCAAGACTATTTATATTAACTATTATTGTTAGTTGGATCATGTATACAAATTTATAAATCCAAAACTAGTCAATTAATTAAAATAATGATGTTAAAAATTGAATTTATTAGGGTTATGTTTCTAATCTAAAAATATTGTAACAAGACATTTTTAAAGTCCATAAATTCTTGGTAGTTAAAAAATATCAAAATATATATCAATTTTAAGTCCATTGACATTTCCAAAAATTTTGATGTCAACCATTATATGGAATTAAATGGAAACATAAAATAATAATAATCCCCAATAAGGATTATGAACCTTACTTGATGGCTTATGCATTGAAACATAATAAATATTTTCCTTACCCTATTAGGAAAAACTAAAATTCTCTAATATAATCTCATTTTGATTTTTAGTTATGAAAATTAATGAACTTGTGAAGTGTATATTATAAAATTTTGTGTTGTTGTTAGTGTTATGACATGGGATTGCACCCTTGTGTGGGATTTATTTAAGATCTTCCACTCGCAGTCATAATATGGGAACAACCTTAGGATGTGGGTTTCCTATGGTGAAGTTGAATCAGAGAAGGCTGACTTCCTGTTGATGTTTACCTAAACTAATGTTGTCATAGGGAAAAGAGTTAGAAAATGGATCTTAAGAAGGATAAAAGGTGATACACCAAATAAAAATTGGAAATTCCCATAATATTAAACCCACACTAGATTAAAACAAGATAATGCTAGGATAGACAACCTCAAAATCAAGCTAATTGCATAAGTATTTCATAGACCAGGTTTAGGAAGCAATAAATGAAAACAAAGAGGAGTTATAAGACTCACTAATGGATTAAATTAATGGTAGAAATAAAACTAATCCAAACATTTAGATATCTTTAAAACACCCTAAAAGAGGTCAAAAATGAGGACAATGGATGAGGAATATTTTACTTCATATAATTCCATCATGCATAACTTAATCAACATAGATCCAATGCAAGAGATAGGTAAAGAAAGTCTTTATTAATTTAAGATGTAGTTATTACATATTTTTGATAGGGTTTATCTTTATCAAAATGATCATATCTTGGAATATCTCAAAGAGTCCCTTCATACTCCCAAAAAATGAGCATCCTTTTACAAATGAGAAAGAATAGGTAATATAGAAAAAGGGGAAAAGAGAAGAGAGGGAGCATGCTAACCAAGAATAATCAATGAGATGCCAATTTTAATGAATGCTCTACCACATTTTAATCCAATCAATACTGATCCTTCATCAAAAAATTATCATACATTTTCTCTAATTAATCTTCAATTTTTTCTCATTGGTTGAGAGATCCACTAGAAGATAAGGGTTTGTTTTTTAGATGATGATTCATAACCAAGTCTATTGGAGAAAAGATCCTTAAGATCTAAAAAACATTGAATGCTCTAACTTCTTCTCTAACCACTAGATCCTTTTACTTTATAATTTACACTATCTTCCACTTGGCCTAATTATAAAGACAAAATATTCATATCTTTGATCCTAATAGAGTTATCTCCATGTCTACTTTGAATGGTAATAAGTACCTACTTTGTCAAGGATATATATATATATATATATATATATATATATATATATATATATATATATATATATATATATATATATATATATATATATATATCGACATATGAGACATTTATCCATAACTATATACCTTCCCCTACTCCATATGAGCATATTTATTTACTATATATTTAAAACCAATCCAATTTATTGGTTTTCACATAACTATGATATCAATGAAAACCCATAGGCTGTATAGTCTTGTCTCAACAACTGCTAGTCTATCTTTGATCTTTACTAGGCCTATAAAAGCTATTTTTGCTTATAAATATTGTTTAAGAAAAGGACTCATTATATGCATAGATATTTCTTAAAATTAATGATCACAGTCACAAAATAATTATACAACCCTAAAAGATGGACCCTGTAAGTTATAAATATTCAAACCAGAGGTCAAGACTATGCTTTAATGGAAATGGAACTTCATTATAAACATCCTAATTATATGACTATTTTTTGTGCTTAAGGATGCTTTAATGTGATCAAATGGTGACATATTCCCTTTGAAACATTGTTCTGGTTTGACCTTGGTCACATGTTTGACCTCCACTTGAAGCCCCTAACTTTGAATTTTAATTTTGACCATCAATCTTGATCTGAGCTCTTAAAATTATGCCACTTTTTAGATATACATTCATCCCATAAAAAAATATTAAATATTTTACTCCTCACTCATAATTGATCTAATTATATATGAATGAACACAAGCCATAAATATTATACCAATATAATGTGCTTAAGACACTTTTCAACTTCTCATTTGTCTTCAAGATTCACTGACTTGTTGATCTAATAATCATCAATAGATTTTTTTATATGATTTCACATGCACCATAAATTTACCTAAACCAAATCAATTTTTCAATCAATGTAAACCATTATATCTCTATTCAAGTACTAATATCTTGACACTTGTTAGCTCTGCATTCATGCTAACCTTTTGACTTGATGCTCGCCATTGATCATTAATGTATGAGTGAATGAGTACCATTAGATCTTTGGGACCCATTGGCATCATCAATAATTTCTCACTATTGGATCCTAACTTGAACTCATAATATTTGGACAGTTTTCAACTTCATGTTAAACCAAGGAACATTTGAATTTAAATGACTATTTCATAAAGCTTTAACTTGATGTCCTACTCTGCAAGTCTAACTTTGAAGCTTTATATCTTGAGACAGCAAGCTCATCAAGACATGAAATTTTTAAAGAATGATTTTGGCATGAATAAATTAATGTCCATGCAATATTTTGTCCCTAATATTCCTCCCAATCATACTTATAAAATTCACAATTTTGACATGACGTGTGATGATGGTCTAACTCTTCTATGCTTGTGTAATAACTTTCAAGGCTCAAAATGAGATTTTGAGACCTATGAAACCTCTTTTATGATCCTTGAGTGACATGAAACACCATGAAAACCCATTTAATCCTTTACTTATAAATCTTATAATTTTTTCCAAGTCATTGCTTCTCAAAGATTAGCAAATTGCACTTTAAGCTTGCTTAAAATATTTCAAAAGCTTTGTAATCAATATGAGATCTTTGGACCAATCATTCCATACATAAATATGTTTAGATCATCCATTCATATAAAATATTTTTATATAGGCCAAAATTGGCCAACATCTTTCGTGACTCATAGGGAAGCATGCTTGTTATGCTTGAGAACCCAGACTAGTTGCCTTGTCTAATCCATTGTGCATAGAGTCACAAGTCTTTATTCTTAGTTAACATTAAATGGTGTAAGGCTTACCCTTTAGATACTTCATATTGAATCAATAGGAACAAAAAGAGACAAAAAAAACAAAGTTACCAAGGCTCTTTGGAAAAATAAACACACAACAAGAAAAGAACCTAACCTAAGCAAAGTAAGGGAAACTAACCTACTAAATAAATGTGCATGTATGCACTTAAATAAAAGCATGAAATATACTCTAATATATATAAGGTTATAATTTACAATTAATTTCTACCTAGGTCAAATGGGAAACTTATATCATCATTCACTTGTGATAAACTAGGATGAAAAATGCCTTGCTTTGGATATCTCATGATAGGTGGGCTAAGATGCCTAATTATTGAATCTTTTGGCATACTCTCAAGAGGATGAAATGGGAAAAACATGTCTCCAATGTAGACACATTTTTCCATTTATTTATTTATTGCTCCAAAATGTACTATAGGATGACATGTAACCTCTTCATCTAATGGCTACTTTAAACATCAAGGTTGATTATCTAGGCTTAGGAAAAAAATCTCTAAGTCATCCCAGAAGGTAGCTTCCTCTTGGTCATCCAAGAAAATGTTAACTTCAACACCATCATTTATTTTCTCAATTTGAAAGGAGCCATATGGTATCTCATTAATACATCCAAGGTTAAAAATGTCATGTTCTTTTAACTCTAGATCTAACCATTCCCTTTCATTCTTGAAGACATCAATACTGCCTTCAATATATAATTCATCTTGAGACTAGTCATATTCTTCAACCTAATTTAAATGTTCATTTTAATTATCTAGAGGAGGTATAGGCTGGTTTAGAACCACTACCTATTTTATGAAGTCATGGTAAAGTTGTTTCCATACTTCATTTTGATCTTATTTCTCATCCATTTCTTTCTCTCTTCATCCTTAACCTTATTAGCTAACTAGTTAACTATTGTAACCACATCAATTTATGCACTTTTATCATCCTCATTTTCAACCCTACCTAATGAGAGATCTTAGAATAAATAAAAATATCCTTTGCTCTTAGTTGTAACCTGAATACCCATTTCTTCAAATATGAAGGCATCAATACTACCTTCAAGCTCTAATTCATCAGTGTCAAATCCATACCAAGAAGTTTGATCAAAACCTAATTTATTTCTTCTAAATGGAGTGGACTACCTATCATGATCTATTCATCATATAAACTTGAATTATCCTCTTTAAGATCACCTATGACTATAAGCTCCACCTCTATTCTTTGTAAAATAGGTTCTTCCTCTATGAGGGAGATGGTAGGAGGGTGAAAAAGTTCACCTTATTTGTAGCTTACGAGAGTGTCCTTCTAATTACAGACTTTGAAGGCTCTCTTTGGTGGTTTTTGGGGAAGGGAGATAGATTCTTGAATATTTTATAGGGAAAGCTCATTGAGTTGAGATAGCACGTCCTTTTTTTGAACTAGTTCTTGGACTACCTTAGCTAGCACTTCCTCTTTCCTCTTTGTACCCTCCTTGATTGATTCCCATGAGGGGAAAACATAAGGATTGGCCATCATCTCCTTTTCCTAAATGGAAGTGGGAGAGGATGATTTCAAAAGAGAGGGTATGACATAGTTAGGGCCATTGGCATAAGATAATATACATGATGGGATGGCTTGATGTTCCTCAGCTGAATGGTTTCTAATGACCTATTTGGCACTTGACAAAGATGAGGTTTGATAAGGTTGCCTAGGGGGTTGGATTTGATCATTAATAGGAGTAGGACAGGGTTTTGGGGTCTAGGGTTGGCTACTCTCTATCTCAAGAACAATTTATAGTCATTTTCTTTTCTAGATTGGTCTTGCCTAACTAGACATTCTTCTTGAAACCTTACCTCCTTATCTTGAACATAAGCCTAGTGTTCAAGATTCTCTTATTTCCTATAATACTCTTCCTCCCTATCAAAATATCTTAAATATTTTTCAATATCAATCCATATCTCCCTAAGGCTCTTTTCTAGTTGACTAGGGAGAGGCAAATTCTAACAAGTCTGATATATTAAAACTTGAGGGCCACTTGGGATAAAGCCATGAACATTACTAACCTATTATGAAGGATAAGGAATGAAAGAACATGAATTTTGATCAAATGAGTGATGATACATACCAAATTATTGTGATTAGGCACCTAGGATACTTATACTAGCTAATGTTCATAGTGGAGTCACCATTGATGTTTGTAGATGTGCCTCCAAAGGATGATTTCACTTAAAGGCAACACCAAGAACCTTTCAATAAGATGTAGAATGCAATAAAGTCCCATTGGGAATGACATAAACTATTATGACATGGGATTTCACCCTTGTGGTGGATTTATTTTGGCTCCTCCACTCCCAATTACAATATGGGAACAACCTTAGGATGTGGATTTCCTATGGTGAATTTAAACCTCTAGAGAAGGTGTGCTTCCTCTTGATGATCATTTAAACTAATTTTATCATATGTAAAAAGGTTATAAAGGGTAAAAGGGGTCCTAATAAGGATAAAAGGTGATGTAAGAAATAAAAATGGGAAACTCTCATAAGCTTCAACCCACACTAGACCAACACAAGATAGTGATAGCTCACACAACCTCAAAATCAAGCTAATTGCATAAGTATTTCATAGACTAGGTCAGGAAGAAATGAATGAAAAAAAAAATAGTTATAATACCCACTAAGGTATTAAGTTAATGGTAGAAATAATGCTAATCTAGACCTATAAACAACTTGAAAAAACCCTAAAAGAGGACAACAAATGAATAAGATTTTCCTTCACACAGTACCATCATGCATAACTTACTCAACACATATACAAGGTAAGAGATAGGTAAATAAAGTCTTTATTACTTCAAGAGGTAGTTCTTACATATTTTTAATATCATTGGGCCTTATCAAAATGACCATATTATTCAATATCTCAAAGAGTCCCCTGATACTCCAAAACAATGAGCACCTTTTTACAAATGAGAAAGAATGGGTAATATGGAGAAAGGGAAAAAGAGAAGAGAAGGAACATGTTAACCAATAAAAATCAATGAGACACCACTTTCAATGAATTATCCACCACCTTTTAATCCAATTATGACTAATCCTTCATCAAAAAATTAGCTTGCATTTACTCTAATTAGTCTTTATTTTTTTCTCATTGGCTAAAAGATCCACTAGAAGACAAGGGTCTATTTTGTAGATGATGAATCATGACTAAGTCTATTGGAGAAAATATCCTTAAGATATGCATAGCATTGAATTCTCTAACTACTTCTCTAACCACCATATCTCTTTACTTTGAACTTTATGCTATCTTCCACTTGGCCTAATTGTGAAGACAAAATATTCATATCTTTGATCCTGATAGAGCTATCTCCATGTCTGCTTTGAACAATGCTAAGTACCTAATTTTTTGAGGATATATCCATGTCAATAGATGATATATTTATCCATAACTATATACCTATCCCTACTCCATATTAGCATAGTTATTTACTATAGATTGAAAACCAATTTAATTGGTTTTCACATAGCTATGATATCAACAAAAACCCATAGGTTTTATAGTCCTATCTGAACAACTGCTAGTCCATCTTTGATCTATATTAGGCCTATAAAGACCTATTTTTGCCTCTAAATCTTATGGAACTTGAGGAATCATTGTATGCATAGATATTTTTTAAAACTAATGATCACAACCATGAAATAATTTTGTAACCCTAAAATATGGGCCCTATAAGTTTTAAATCTATAAACCATAGGTCAAGACTATGTTTTAATAGGGATGGAACTTCATTATAACCATCCTGAATATATGATTATGTTTCATGCTTAAGGATGATTGACTATACTCTAATGGTGACATATTCCCTTTGAATGATCTGGTTTGGCCTTGGTCACATATTCGACCTCCACTTGAAACCCCTAACTTTGAATTTTAATTTTGACCATCAATCTTAATCTAATCTCTTTAAATTATGCCACTTGGAAGCTCTCCATTCATCCCATAGGATCCTAATGACTCTTTGACCTATCACTCACCATTGATCTAATTTTGTACAAATAAATGTGAGCCATATATCTTCTGCCAATATAACACACTTGAGACACTTCATAGCTTCTCATATGTCTTCAAAATTCACTAACTTGTTAACCCATTGCTCACCATTAGATATAATTATATTATTAAACATGCATCATTGATTTGCCTAGACCCACTAGCTTTATTAATAAATTCACACCATTATATCTCTATTCAGGTACCCAAGATCTTGAGACTTTTTAGCTTTGTTTTCATGCTAACCTTTTGACTTGATGCTCACCATTAATATTTGATGTATGAGCGAACATGTATCATTATATATTTGGGACCCACTAACGTCATCAATTTCCACTTACCATTGGATCTTGACTTGAGATCCCAAGATTTGGACACTTGTTAGCTCTATGTTAAACTTGGGAACATTTGAATTTCATGGCTATTTCATGAAGCTTTAACTTGACATCCCTGTAAACATCTTACTCTACAAGTCTAAATTTGAAGCTTTATATCTTGAGATAACAAGCTCATCAAGACATAAAATTTATAGATCATGATCTTGGCATAGATAGCTTCATGTCCATGTAATACTTTAACCCTAAGAGGCCTCCTAATCATACTCATAAAATGCACAATCAAGATGACCATTCCATTTTTTCATGGCATGTGATGATAGTCTATCTCTTTTATGCTTGTGCAATAACTTCTAATGATCAAAATGAGCTTTTAAGACTTTTAAAACATACTTTATGATCCTTGGGTGCCTTTAAACACCATGAGAAATTTTTGAATCCTTTATTTATAAATATTAGACCTATTTCCAAGTCATTTCTTCTCAAAGATCAATAAATTGCACTCTTACCTTGTTTAAAGTGTTTCAAAAGCTTTGTAAGCAATATGAGATCTTTGGACCACTGATTTCATCCATAAATCTATTTATATCATCAATTCATATATAATCTTTGTACATAGGCCAAAATTGGCCAATAGTAAGAACATAAACACTCATGTGTATGCTTTAATTTTTTATTATACACAATAAATTCTTGTGACTTGAAAATTTTGCAAGGGATACTGCATATCTCACTAACCTCTAGGTGATTTATAACACCCAAAAATATCATGTGGCTCACTTGTGGAATCTAAATGATAAAAATTATAAACACATTATTTATGATGACCAAAAATTTATAAAAAAAAACCATGAGTTATAACAAAGTAGAAAATATTTTATCCCTTTAGGGCATTAATAAATTGTCATTACCAAACTTCTTGGGAAAGGGAGTTGGTGGCGTAGTTGATCTATGGTTGGATGGATTGAGAAAATAATTAGGTTACAAGCAATGTGTTTGATTTAAAATTATTGGTTTTGGGTTCCAAAAACTAAAATTTAAAGGATCCATTTAGTGGGATAACTTAAGTGATAAATTTTTTTTATTTTTATATTTTCACTTAAATATTTAATTTCTACATTACATGCTTGAAAACTAGAAGGGTATCATGTTATGTATTTATATTCGAATTAATAAAAAAATATGAAAATATTTTTTTCAAAATGATAAAATTAATTTAGATTTTCCATTATAATTACATTATGAGAAAGATATAGAGGAGGGATGTCTTTTTCTCTCTCCTAAACTACTAAAAATGAATTGATGTGAATTATAGCTTAAATTTGGTTATTTATTTTGAGAGATAATAGTGAAGGTGGTAATTTCATATATATTAAAATGAGAAATGGTGAAACTATACCTCAAATTTGTTGTCGCCATCACACCCCTATTCCTTTGGAATAGATACCTCTTGAGTTTTAATGGATTCATCACGATAAGTGCATAATTTTAAATTGGATTTGTAAATTCATTAAAATTTCAACTCTAAGTCAGCATATCTATCAAAGGTTTATTTATTTGGATTCCAAAATTTATGTTTAAGGTGTTTTGATGTAAGATTATTTATGATCTTGAAATTAAAAACAAAGGAGACCTTATTAAATTTTTGATCAAACAATTTTTTTTGTTAAATAACCTTGGAATTTTTAATTTGGGTTTTGTCTTTTGATGTTCAAATTTCACCTACTTGCATTTAGTCATATGCATTAATCAAAAATAACCTTGAACTTTGATTTCTATGGAATCAATTCAGACCATGCATCATACTCTCTTAGAATCACTCCATCATTCAATTTCCTTTAAAACTTAAAAATATGGGTATTGCACACAAGCTACATTTATACACTTTCACACTCATTTAGATTATTCACATCTTTCACACATTACATGAGATATGATTTTGATCTATGAATGAAAGTGGGTTACATGTGTTGATTTATTATTTATTTACATCATATGAACCCATTATCATTCACATTCTCACTCAATAAATTGTTTATCATAATGGTTTGATTAATCCAAGTCATATCATATGTCAGCTTTGAATCTCCTCATGACTTAACAATCAAATAAATAAATAAAAAATACAACTTGTGGATTTATGATTTAATCATAACATTCTATGTGGAAAATATCATTCATTCACATTCTCATAATATATTGATAAAATAAAATTTTAAAAAAGTTACAGTTTGCATGATTATGACCCAATCATAGGATGCCACATGTCATGATTGTATAACTACACAAAACATGGGCTAAGTTAAAATATTTATATCCCTTCACACCAAGCCATGTATAATGTTTTTTTAGGATTTCAAATAGTATAATCCAAAAGGGAAAATAATCACATCATGATTCACATCTCTAATGGTTTGTGATCCAATTAGTGAATACCACTTATCATCACCCTATTTTCTCATAAGAATAAATAGTTTTAGGTTAAAAAGTTCACAAGGAGGTTATTTATATGCAAATTATTCCATGTAGCATGGATAATAAAATAAATGACATGAAAAAATAAAAGTTTCAAATCTATAAAGATTTAAGGTATTACTTATTACGAGGCAAGAGATAAGCATAAGGATTACATTATCATAATGAGTTGAATAAGAAGTTCAATTATTACTATAATGTGATTCAATACATGTGTTTAGGTTGGATTTACCCACAAAGGAAAGTAATTTAATATCAAAATTCAAATTACCTTAGTTATAGAAAGGTTATGTAATATAATTAAGCCACATGAATGAATCTGATGGTGAAAATGATCAAAACTATCAATATGTAATAACATAGATGAAAACATTAAAAGTATAAAAGCTTAAAAATATATTGATTATAAAATTTTAAAATGTGTGTAACTTATACGTAGAACTATTATTTTTCTCAAGGAAAAGGATCGAAGTTATTCAATTATAGAAAAATCTATTTCAATATGCATGCCACCATGGATACTTATGAGCATTTGGAAGTGATCAATTTTCATAGAAATAAAATTAATATTTTAGGCATTAGGCATATTATTGAAATACTGCATTTCAATTTTATATGAAATTGAGTAACATAATAACATGAATGATGATGATAAAATCCATCTATATTGAAGGGAATACTCTTCAGATATTATCACAGTCAAAGCAAATAAATTGCATCTAGAAGTAAATAAACTAGATGTATACCATTGTGTTGACCTAATTTATATATTTTATTGTCACTACTTTTAAAATTTATATTTTGGAAACATTGGCAAATATTAATCTATTGTCATACATAGCTAGTGTGGCATATAAATGCTATTATGGATTTCACAAACCATACATTGTCTAAAACTAATATTTTTCATCAAATTATATAGAAAACAATGACATCAAGGAGGTATTATAATATTAGGATAAGAATTCCAATAGATTCATAAACAATTTTAAAAAATTCCTATTATGAAATTCCAATAGGGGGTTAGATTAGGAATGGTTTTGATTAATAAAGTGTTTGGATCTCTAGACATAACTAAAGTCGATGAAAAATGGATACCTCACTTTTTGTGATCATGGATGATATAAATATCCCTACTTTTGGAGAAAAAAATTATTACAAACTTGATCAATAGGTTTAAAATGTTAAACTATGTGTAAATTTTTACATTCTATTATATTTAATAGATGCAATTTGTACCACTGTGGATTGTCTAAGTATCAAAGCATGGACTCTTGACTCTAGAATTATAGTACATTTAAAATCTTCAATAATTTACTTTCAAAAGTATAAATATAACATTAAAAGTATAGTATACTTATTATATCCACATATATATGTTTCCATAAATGAGAATCCTATGCTAAGGATATCTTAAGAAATATGAAAAACACTTTCCAATTTTGTTGCCTACTAGTATTACATAGATTTCACCATAATTAGAGTGGAGGGTGCAATAGAACCCCCATTGACATTACCTAGATGTTTTCTAGACAAATTAGCATACTAATAAATTACTTGAAAAATGAGGACTAAGGTATATGGTATTTTAAAAAGATCTAAATAGGTTATGGTTTATTGTATACCTCTTCAATTTGGGAGAGTTAATTTTGAGGTATGGTCATAATTGACCAATGTAGCAAACCACATTTCTTAATTTTATTTGCTTGAAAATGGTATTATATATTAGGATCTAAATTTTAGGGTGACAACTCATTTAATTACAATAAGAGGGGAATTCCAAGTTTTTTAATCTCCATTAGGCCCAAAATTTAGGCATGATATTCATCAATCCTCAAGATGAAGAAGAAGCCATAAGTAAGATGCATGTTATTGGGGTGACACTAAAAAAAACTTAAAAAGATTAATATGGAGGATTAGAGAAAAATCATAAATATCTATAACCTAAAGAGTATGCCCCTTATACATATAAACATATAATAAGTATAGTATTCTAAGGACTACCATCTTCACCTACTTCACATATAAAATTTCCTCTAGCCTATGTAACTCTACTACCTCTTTTTGTTCCTCAAATTTAAGTCATTGTAGTAGTATCTCAAGTAAAAATATTAGAAAATAATATAGAGCAATTATTTCAACCTACACATCAACCTCCCCTCAATGCTCATAGACATGATGTTGGTTATTCTTCTCCTTATATGATAGAACTATATGATTCACCCATTGATTTTATTTCTCATAGGCTAGTATAACAACCTACTATTGAAGTTTTATCTCACAAAAAGGATACACCAATTATAAAGGATTTTAGTCCAATATGTTTGAAATTATATCTTATTCCTAAGGTTACTACTACTTTTTATGCATCATTTCTATCTACTATTGATACCTAATATATTTAAACTATTGGTATAATTGTATATCAGGGATCAATACAACTTGTATTATCATAGGTCACAACATCAATTTCATTAGATTATCTATTTTAACACATCAATCCATTCCAATGTATTTTATTGCTTTCACCATTTCTTCTAAAGTCACAACAAAATAACAATTTAATAGACAACTCCCTATATAATGGCATCTTATAAATTTGTACCCTATTAGCATTACCTCATCCTCCAAGGTCATATATATGTTAATAATCCCAATTATTATTGATAGAACCATATAAAAGCCTAAAAACAATGCTAGAGAGTGAAATAAAAAATTAGGTCAAGGAGATGGTTTTGTTTATCCTTCTTCACCATTGTCATTGACTACTTACACTACACTTTGACTTACCATAATAACCTCTTTCTTCACTCCCCTAAGACCTTCTACTTCAACTTGATCTACTTCATCACCATTAAGCATAATTGTTTTCTTATATAACCCCTTTACTCCTACAAAAGTCTTGACATCACATCCAAAACCACCACCTCTTACTATTGCTTCCCTTACTTTACCTATAGGAGGTAAATATTGGATACAATATATGTATATGGAAATATACATAGGGAGGACCTAGTGAGTATGTATCATCTAAAATTATAATGAGATTTGAACAAGCTATAGGGTCTATGAAGATAGTACCATATTAAAAATGAAACAAGGATCCAAAATAATATTCTTTGATACTGAATCATAACTCTTCACCTTATATAAGAAGATAAAAATGATGTTAGCTTAGAGAGATAGATTTGTATTAGACCCTAAATTAGTTATTGAGTAAATATGGGAGATAAATAGAAGTGTAGTCTAAGGACTAAAGTAGAAATTGCAGATACTATAAATACAAACAAAATCTATAGTCTTTTCCGGCATTGCTAGTAATGTTTAAAATGCCTTAAAATAATTATACACTATATTTATTGAGGTTGTTGAGGCCAAAGTAAATATAAATCCATTAAGGAATAAGTTTAATCAATATCAAGATAAACTAGTCCAACTAGATAAGATACTAACTACTCTCTCTAAAATTGTTAAACAAGACAGGTATCCTTGTTTAAAGTTGATACCCATACCAAAAATCAATTAGGATAAAATTTTTATGGTGGGAATAATGAAATCATATCAAGAGTGGGAATGTGATACATGGAGTGTTATAGACTATTGACAAGATTGTGGACAAGATTTTTGAATTATTCAAAGAGGTTAAAATACATTAGTTTTACTATTAAATGGTAAATTAGTCATACATGACAACTCCACTACCCAATTAGTGAAATTTATGATATGTTTCAATGAGAAGATAACACATGAAAATGAAGGGAGTAGAGATGAGGTTATTGAGCTAGTAATGTATGCAAAAGATAAAGTCAAAAGAGTGATTACATTAAAAGAGGTCTTGCATGACCCTCTCTTAAATAACAACTTATTGTCAATAAAATCTAAAATTCTCTTCATACCTATAATAGTGTAATTGTCTCGAGTTGAAAATCAATTTATAGATGTGACCTTATTTTTATTAAGTTGTCTTTAAATCCTCACTATAATTGTAGTTCCAATCACTTTAGTAGATCCTTCTTCTAGTCAAACATATAATTATCTTTCGCTATTTGTATTTTTATCTATAATATTAAAATTAAAATTATAAGTTAAAGTTGCAGTCTAATTTTAGCCATAGGACTATTATATTCTTACATGTAAAGCTTTTTCCCTTCATGTTGGTTCCATAAATTTATTTATACTTTCTAATTTGCCTCACCTAGGGAGGAAGATTTTCTCAATATCAAAAAAGCCTCATAATTATTAGGAAAGAGTTTAACCCTAATTTGGATAAGAGGTTATCCTACTTGGGTAAAAATGATTAAAGATAGAGAAATGATAGGGCATAAGAATCAATTTTAAATCTACATCAATCTAATTAATGTGCTAAATTTAGATATACCATAAGCTAAATTTATTATGATAAGATATGATATTAATGGAATTATAGCTATGTTAAATATATAAATGACATAAAATAAAGTATTTAGTTGTTTTTGATGTTAATACAATGTTGGATCTAGTATAGGAAGAAAGATAGTTATGAGTTAGTCATCAAAGTTTGTATTTGGTGCATTTAGATCTCTAAACACTTGTGTCAACCTAAGATAGTTGTATTGATGTTAGTTTTTGAGTTAGACACTAGTTTCCTATATAAAATATCTACTTAAATAGGATGTGACCACCTAGAAGCTTCTGGGTTTGGCTTCACCTTCATTCTAATGTATTTAGATCTATGTCATGGATTGCCTCTCTTGGTGAAATGGCAAATCCCTAGCTTTCCATATTCAATGTGACATTGGGTAAAAATGGGTTAGTAGACACATGGTGTTAAGTTGAATCATAATGACCCTGATGTCAAATGACACTGCTTACATAGACAATACTCCAAAAGAGGGCCTCGGACTCATGTATTTCACCCCTTCATGTTGGCTTCTATGTGAATCATACAATGTATGTAAAGTAAGTACAATACTGACCTATCTTGTAACTTGGAAAATATGAAATTATGACTACTCCTTTAGTACTTTAGACTTATATCTATGTTTTCCTTTGAATGATATCAGGATAGTGTAGAATAAGAAATCTTTGGGTAATTTGAGTGTTTCTTGAGTGTTCTTTTGGTCAAATTGTTAGGTGAGGAATGAATGAGGGTTGATATTTTATTTATACCAATCCTATCAGGATATAACTTGCTTTAAATAACTTAGGCTAACAATTTTAATAGTATTCATTTTAAAATTAAATGACTTGAGGGTACTAGACATTTGTATTGAGCCAAGATAGTAACATTAATGCTACTATTTATCCTAGACATTAGAGTTTAGGGAGTAGGAAAGTAGGCATAGGCTCATAACTTATAGAGGTATAAGATAAATAATTTTAAGAATTATTGGAATGATGTGATGTTTGTACCATTAGTATAAGGTTGTTAAAACTAAGATATATGCCAAGGGACACAAGATAGAGCAGATGTGAGGATTACATAAGGCATATGTAGAACTAAGAGGAATAACCAGTGTCTAAATTTTCCATATGTATAATATTAAGGTGATATACAATCATAAAATATCATATAAATTCCCCCCCCCCCCACTTTAATATAGTAATGAAATTGATAGTTTAAAGTAAATGAATAAGTACATGGGTGTGTTACACACCTTGTCTTTAATTGAGTTAAATTTGGGTATTTTGTTAGAGATGGATTTGAGTGATTTACTAGTGATTTACTTGTAACCAAGATCATGTTACATTTTATAATAATTTCATATAATATTAGCCAAAATTACTTGAAATAGATATAAATTAAAAAGGCAAGGTTTAAGATTACACCTATGTGTCAATTAGCTTCCTTGCCTATTGTAAATTTATTTTTTGTAAAATATTTATCATTATAAATCTAAAAAACTAAGATTAGGATAAATATATATAAATATTTAAAGTACATATATCCAATGGGATGGAGAGAGAGAGACATAGGTTAGAAGGCACATGCCCCCAACTCTAGAGAAAAATTGAGTTGCCACCTAGTTGTTGAGATTATCTCAATCATATAACCTGATGATACTCATAACCTAGTGAGTTTGGATGATGAAATCCAAACTAAAAAATTAGTAAGATTGAGTGATTTAATCACCCCAACCATGCCAAAATTGAACTAACTAATGGATTAGATTGGCTCTATAATGTCTGTAAAAGTCCACAAGGTATCAATACATCTAATAGTTTTGAAATCTGAATTTGATTTAGATTTTACAATATTATGCACATGTTGTATAGAATATGCACCTTAGATTTGTCTCATGATGAAAATGTGTATAAGATTGGTACTATGTATATAATTCTACCATAAATGTGAATCTAAATCATATAATTATTTTCTTTACTTAATTCAGACAATTATGTAAGTGTGGAGGACATGCTTCCAAAGAATTCCCCCACTATATATGGAGAAATATCAGACTAATGTAAGTACCAAATGTGGATGACATGTTTCCAAAACATGCCACCACTATAATTTATATATGTTGAATATTGAGTAGGTGTCAAAAAAAATATTCCAAGTCATGCCCCCATTAAATCTATGAACTGATATAAGTACCATATTTAATAAATTTATAGAACATGCTTCCAAATCATGCCCTCACTAAATATTAAAATTTTGAATGTGTGGAATCCTTGTCCATATGATATGCCCCCACTAAATCTATAACTTGGTATAAGTATTGAATACTAAATAAATGAGGAAAACATGCTTCTAAAGCATACTCCCACTTTAATCTAGAAACTATGAATGTGTGGAATCCATGTCTATATGACATGCCCCAACTAAATATATAAATTGATATAAGTATTGAATATTTAATAGATGTAGAAAACATGATTCCAAAGCATGCCCCACTATAATATGGAAATTATGAATGTGTGTGAGCCATGTCCATATGAGATGCCCCCACTAAATCCTAAAATTGGTATAAGTACCAAATAATGAATGAGTGTGGATAATATGCTTTTAAATATTGCTCCCACTATAATCTATAAAATTTAAATTTGTGGAATCCATATCCATGTGACACACCCCCATTGATATCTAAAAAATATGAAATGTGTTCAACATGGTTCCCAAGCATTTTCCCACTAATATGCCCCCATTTGAGGTGAGGGAAAAATAGGAACTAAGATATTCCTCACCTTAAAAGGGTAAGACAACTATATAATATATGAATGTAACCATGTAACATATAGAAGGAACATGTCTAGGTAAATGTATCATTTAAGTGCGTGGGACTAATGTGATCACATGTAGGCCTAAGATGCATGATAAAGATCATGGAAATGTCTAGATAGTAATAGTACAAGATTAACAAGAAAATAAGCACACACATAAGAGGACTCAAAATCAAGTAAAAAATAAATGGTCTAAGGAGATCATAAATAAGGGGAATATTCAAATTTTTCTAAATCAAATGGACATGATGTAGTCAAATGTACGCAAATAAATAAATGACATATTCAAATGTACATAAAACAAGCAATAACATATTCAAATTTCCAAGGCAAGGATGACATATTTAAATTTACAAAAAGGCAAACATATGCACAAGGTCAGCATACAATAAACCATATTAAAATTATCAAACAAACAATACAATTGCAACATAAAACACTTAATGAAGTGTATAAAGGAAAAACATAAGAAACCAACATAAACATGCAATAGTGGCTCATGGATTAAATGTGTTAGTAAAAAAATGTTGAGTGCATAGCGTTTCAATTACTAGGTGCAAGATATAAGCATGGATAAGGCATGTGTAAGTACATATGTAAGCTAAAACTTGATGGTGTAGACTAATCATCAAATTAAGTAACCTATGTATATGAATATCATAAAATATGGATACTCCCAACATCCCAGTGATGTGAGTAGATGGAAACCCACACACCCATAAGTGTATCATGTACATGTGTAATCTTATATATCTATATTTAGAAGTAAATGATATGCTAATCCTTGATATGGAACTAACACATAGATGCCAAGGAGATAATAAAACATGTAGGATCCAAAAATGTTTTTTTATTTTTTAATGTTTTTTATTTTTTTGTGTTTTTAAAGTTTTAAGAGTTACAATCGAGGAAGTAATCATCATCACAAGGTGTGGGACCAATTTTTTTAAAAGGTGTTATTTATAATTATGGATTGTCTCTTCTTCAATATACTTATCCAATGGATTCCCTAAAGCTAATGGTTTGAGTAGATAATCATATCCATCATGTGGTATGCAAATATCTATGCCCATATCAAGAAAGGTAGCACACATATTTGTAGAATCCAACTTGGCTTTACATTCATCTAGCTAATTTTATCCAATTATTAATTTCAAATGGGGGTCATGGTCTAGTATCCATATGATTATGGTCACCACACCTATATCACAAGTAATAGGTAGCCAAATATATCCATACAATTATAAAATCAATGGAGAGTATATGAGTTTATTTTTAGTATGTCCTAAGTGATTGAATAATATATTTATATAATTTGTATCCCACTTATTCATATCAAACAAGATATGGTAGAAATACAACCCATCAATATCAGGAGTAATAATCAACTCTTCATTCTTTGGTTGCTTTGAAAGATAGTTCTCATTCAAAAGATAGGAGGTATTTTTCCTTTTGTCAAGTTGTGAAACTTTAGGTGAAGACTCCACATTGTTCACATGGTATAATTGCATTTTAAATTTATAAGGTTGGCTCAATGCTTGTAACCAATAGGGGCGAATTGAGTAATAAGCATTTTCATGCCCATATATTATGGTTATGTTCCCCCTATCTAGATTCAATGTTGTTTCTTTTGAAAGTGTATTGATCTTGTATGTACCAAGACCCATGGGTTGAAATAAGTTATGAAAAATGTGATAAAGTGGATTAAATTTTAGTGCACTTATTTTTTGATCTATCATATTATGAGCAGTATCATCATCACTATCATAGTAATCATAAACATGCCCATAATTCTTCTAATTATTAACCAATAAAATAAGCTCAAATAAAGGAGTTTCACATGGTTTTAATCGTTACTCTAATAATGGTTTTTACTCTTGCTTGCATTTGTGCACACCTGAATATGTGGTATATTATTTGTATCTAGAGATGGAGGAACCATTATACTTGATTAACCTATTTAATAAGTGTGTGTGTGCTCAATAGGAATACATTATTTAGGTGGTACCATTGTAGGAATGATTTTAATTTTATATTATATCATTTTGAATAATTTAAAAGGATCATCATCAAAAGGCATTGTTAATAAAGTACCATCATGTATGAATTTTACACATTTGTAAAGTGTAGATGTGATAACTTCCATCGAATGTATCCAAGGTCTATCCAAAATTACATTATAATTTAATGATTGAGACATTACCTAAAAATTATCTAAAATAGTTTTCGGTCCTAATGTCACATCTAATGTAATTTGAAAAACTAGAGGACTATGTGAATTATCAAACCCCTCAATATGTATTAGTGGTTTTTGAATTAGATTGGTGTTAATGCCCATGGTGGTTTAAAAATCGATACTATAAATTTTTAGTTTTGATCCATTATCCATGAGCACCCATTTGATGTCTTTATTTTGCATGGTCACTTGTATGATTAAGGTAACTCTTGATCAATAATATCTTTGGATGCTAAGTCAGTTGGGTCAAAGGTAATAAGTTTGGAATTAGATTTTTTTAGCTTTCATGATATCTTTAAAATTATCAAGCTCAATATCATTTGGAACTTGAGTTTAACATAATATCTCATATAGGATGTCCTTGTAAACATGAGATTGTTTTAGGAACTCAAGTATTGAATTATTAACATGTGTATTTCTCAATTGGTCAACAAGGTCATAACCCTTAATTTTTATGAAAATTTTAGGCTTAGGAGGCACATGTTTTATATTAATAGGTGGTGGTGTAGGTTGAGTAAAATTACATATTCAATTAGTAACAATGTTAACCATAAAATCTAATATAATCCATGGGTGAATAATGGGTGAAGGATGGTAACTGTCACTTAAATAAGTCTTGGGTAGAACAAATGGATAAGAGAATGCATGTTGGTATCTAGATATTGGCTCTATATCATTATGATAGGACCTATGGAGAGATATGAAATGTTTTTTCCATTTTAAACTCTCTCATTATGTGCATGAATTTGCTTAATACTTTGGACAAGACAAGTAATGTATAAAAATAATGATTGATAGATGTGTCCATGGAAAACATGATTTTAGTATTTATCAATCAAAGATAAACAATAGGAAAATAAATCAAAAAACCCTAGCTGGCCTAGGGTTTGAATTTTAACTATTAGGTTCACCAAATGTTTAACCATAGTTTTGATAATAGGTTATCATATTTGGTTAAAAAGTGTTAATTATATAGAAATTATAGGGCAAAAGAATGAATATCATATCTATACTAGGCTAATTAATGTGTTAAACTTAGATATACCATATACTAAATTTATTATGTTGAGATGGGATAGTAATGGAAAGAACAACTATGCTAGACATATAATAACATTAAAAAAAATTACATAATTATTTTTTATGATAATATTTTGTTGAATTTGGTACAAATAAGAAGATAGTTCTAGATCAAATGTCAGATTTGGGATTTGGTGCCTCTAGCTCTCTAGACACTTGCATCAACCTAGGATAGTTGCATCAACACTAGTGTCTGAGTTTGATTCTATTGTCATGTATGAAATATATACTCAAATAAGATGTGACCACCTATATACTTTTGGGTTTGGATTTGTCTTTACTATAGTGCATTGATATTTGGGTCATGGACTATTTCTCTTGGTGAAATGGCAAAACCCTAACTTTCTATCTTTAATGTGACCTTAGGGAAAAGTGGGTTAGTGGGCACATGGTGTCGATTTGATCCTCAATGGACCCACTATCAAAGGGTGTTACCTAAATATACAATAATCTATATAATAGGGCCTTAAACTCATGTATTTTTCCATTATGTGTTGTCTTGTGTGTTAATTATGAAATGTGTGTAAAGCAAGTACAATAGTGACCTAGCTTGTAACTTAAAAATTATGACCTTATGACTAGTCCTTTAGTATCTCATACCTATATATAGGATGTTTCTTTGATTGATATTAAGATATCACAAAATAGTAAAGATTTTGGTAACTTGAGTGTTTCTTGAGTGCTCTTTTGGTCTAATTATTAGGTGAGGAATGAATGAGGGTTGATATTGTATTTATACCAATCCTATCAAGAGATAACTTGAATTAAATAAATTAGGTCAACCATTGTAATATGTTTCATTTTTAAATTGGATGACTTGAGGGAATTGGACACTTGTACTAGGATAGGATAGTAATATTTATGTTATTTTCTATCCCAGATGTTAGTGTCCAAGGAGTAGAAGGGAAGGCAGAGGCTTATAAATTATAAAGGTATAATATAAGTACATTATAAGCATTCTTTGCAAGATGGGATGTCTATGTTATCAATATAAGGCTATTCAAACTAATATATAGGATGAGGGGAAAAGATAGACTAAATGTGAGGATTATAGAAGAAAGGCATGTGTATAACTAAGAGGAATAGTTAGGGTCTAAATTTCTAAGTATAAAAGACTAAGGTGTTAAATATTCACAAAATATCATCTACAAAAAGTGTAATGGTGTTATGTTTTTAATCTTTCTCATGTTGTATGTATGTATGAATTAATTATAACAAAGTTTATTCAATTTATGAGATTAATGCATGTATTCAATTCATAAAATTTGGGTTGACATATAGGCTATTATAACTATTTTATGTGTAGGGTTTTTTATTTAATTTTTAATCTATGATAGATGTGCATATTGTAAATTTTATTATAAGGCATTATTTAGGTCTATGTCACATAAATTTATTAAAAATAGTTTCCTTTGACTCCTTTCTATGTATTTTTTACTCTTAGTCATACTAGGATAAGTTACATTTTCATTTAACTATGTTCTTAATCTTATTAAATTGGATTACTTAATATGTTTCATAGTTTTATATCATAATATAGTCTCATTTGATGCCTTACCTTACCTTCCTTTTTATTTTTTGTTTTTTGAGATATAAATATATTTAGTACAGTACATATATGAATAAATACATCATATTCTTAGAAATAATTAATTTATCATATAATAGAGTGACCTCTTAGAATTCCTTAGGTGATAAGTAAAAAGCTTGCTCAAACTGATATTCCATCATGACTACATATGAAAGTCACAACCTAAAACTCATACCTTTGAGTAGGTAATTATTGATCATAAAATGATAAGGTTTTATCCCATCAAATTTTTAGAGTAGGTTTATAAAGCCCACATAAAAATAGCCTATATGGCACTATAAAGAGGTCCTCTTTTGTTCAAATCATCTAATTCATAATCATATTGGATTTTCCATGAAGAATTACAAGGTCTAACTTTGAGTCTAGACTATTATTGATACCACCTCTATAGGTTTGTTGGATAAAATATCTAATTATGAGATAAACTCTCAAATTTTATTAATTCATCATATTACCTTTTGAATATTGTAGGTTAAATATATATAGTCCTCTTGATATCATAATAACAAGGAGATAGGCACTAACTAACCACATATTAAAATTTCATTACTCACAAAAAAAAGTAGTCACCATAATATGAGTACTAACTCTAAATATTCCCCTACTTAGTGTGCACATGGGTGAATACAACTCCCCCTAATAAATTAAAATAAAAAAGGGACATTGGTTTCACTTTATAATGCACCTATTATAAAAAGGGCAAAAAAATACATTGAAGATTGTCATACATGATTTATTTCAACATATGGTTAATTAATATTTTAGATAATGGATAATGATAAGCCTGTTAGACATAATACTTAAATATAAACATTAATATAGGTGAACATCAATATATGTAATAAAATTATTCAAATATTCATCCCCATTGATAAAAACCTCATTACATTACATAATCAAATATGATGGCCACCATAATATAACTAAGAAAACTTAATAGAGAATTCCACTAGCTAAAATTTATTATTTTATCTGACACCCACTAATTTTAGGCTAAAATTCCTCTCACTTAAATCCATGTTATAGGAGTTAACTATCTTTCCATCACTTGTGGTGGCCTAGAAATATAGGATCTACATATTGAAGTAACAATTGTTTTACTATTTTTAGCCTTGGTTGCAAGACATTTCTTACCAACTAGTAGTAGATACCCTAATGGAAATGACCTAGAATTCCCTTGATCCAAAAATGTTATTGATAATCATCAGATTGAAATATGAGTAGATATTAATGGTAAATTGAATTCCATACTTTATTTGATAAGGAACCATTTTTTACATTACATGCACAATATTAACTCTAAATTTCTCAATGTCTTATAAAATGGGTTATGAGAGATCTAAATGCTATAGTGGAAGATTTCACCACCCAAAAACATTGATAGGAATCACATTTTTTGGGTGGGTAAAGTTAGTGGTTATTACTAATTTAACTTATTTGAGAATAATGGAGTTTTATTCCTATTTTAGGTAAGGGTCTAGATTGATAAATCAATACAAATTTATTTAATTGTTTATCTTTTTCACCTTTCTAAAAATAAAAATAAATAGGAAGAATATAACTTAGCTAGAAATAGATTGAGACAACTAATACAAAGGTTAAAATGGCTATGCAAGACTAGGATAGTGTCATAAACCTAAATCTGTCCTTCATCTAGTGAAAGGATAGGAGCACCAAAAATGGGACACTTTGGTGTCTGGAATTGTAGTCCAATTTTTCTACTATTATCTATTTGGATTTCTGACTCTAGATTCTAGTATAGTCTAGTTTCAAGGTCCTGTAGATGTCCTTACTTCTTTGTGATCACCTATATATGATATTAGATGACTTATTTTCTTCTCAAACCCTAGGTTTATATACACACATGAAACAACAAAGATATCAATATCAAAAATGGAAAAAAATGGGTTAGGGGAAGTATGATTACATTATCTAGGACCCCTACTATCCTAATCATGACCTACATTAAACCTCAAGCTAGGGTCTCAGATCAAATTTAGTTCTCCCTTAAGGAATATGCGTAATCAATGTAGACATTAGATACAAGAATAAACTTTTACCAAGGCCATTCCTTGATCAAGCATGCAAATATATGTGTGATGTAGAATTATGAGCTATACTATTGACTGATTTTAATTACTTAGTGTGCCAAAGTAATAAGTGCTAGATATAAAATTCTTTGTGAAGTCATTTATTTAAGAGACTCTTTATTTTGAATTTGGTAGCTTTATTCATGCTATCCAACATCAAAAAAGATAAATAAAACTTAAGGGAGGGTCTAAGAAAGGTTTAAGACCTGTTAAGCAAGAAAAAATGACCATTGAAAAATAACACTAATTAGGATAGGAGCATTGGGTGTTATATTCCTCTAGAATTCTATTGTCCAAGGCTCAGAAAAATAGGCTAAGAATGACATAGTCCAAGTTTGGGGGTATCTAAGGGTATAGATTAGTTGACTAAGATAATATAAAGGTGATAAATGCAAGAAACAAGACCAAGATAAGCAAAATAAAGACATGGCTAGTGTGAACAAGGCTCATATTCTCTAGTTAGAGTCTCATGTGATGAGGACTATGAAAAGACATGATATGTGTGGTTGCTTAACCAATTTAGGGTGTATACATTATCCCACGTTTTATTTTAGTGATGTAATGAAATGAAATACTAGAGTAAAAGAAAAGAAGAAAATATGTACCTGAACTTACCTACATGGAGGTGAATGTGCTGAAAGGGTCCAAATCACTTCCTAGCTAGGGAAGTGGATGGAGAGCTGAATAGTGCCTAAAGAGAGAAGGAATCCATGGATTGGATGCCCCCTATACTAAATCTAAATGTGAAATCGATGTATCATGGAAAAATAAGGCAATGCTTTCCCCCTATGCTAGATCTAACTAAATATGAGGAATGATTGGAGGCTCAAAACCAATGTTTGTCTTTTGTCCCACATAAAATCATGTAATTTGGATGTATGTATAAAATTTGTATGCTATGAAGAGAAAAATATATCATTCCCCCACTCTGAATATCTAAACTGGAATTGAGAAGTGATTAGAGGCCTAAAAATAATATGTATCCTCTATTTCCCAAAAACTCATGTAGTCTGGATCTGAGTAATACAATGGATCAACCACTAAATATGGCCATGTGATCTAACCTAGTGAAAACCTAGGTATAGTTGGGTTTAATCCAAAATTTTAGTTAATGTGTGACAAGAGAATGCCATGTCTTACCATTCTATATGTATAATCCTAAGTGATGAAGAACATGAACATCTATGCCATGCCCCCAAATCTAGTATGTGAATGATGCATGTATATAATCTGATAATCTATGCAACCACATGTGATATGACATATCTTGCCATGCCTCATGTGTAAAAATGGAGACCAAAACACTTGCTTATAGTATACTATCTAATTTTGTAATTGTGTCATGTTGTATGAAGTTATATGTCTGAGACATGTAACATGTACATGCCCCCAAATTTGGTATGTCAGTCTATATCTATATCAAAATCACTATGAAGCCATATAATCTAAAAGATTGTATTTAAATAGTCCATGTACCTATATTGAAATCACTATGAATCCATATAATCTGAACCACTATATCTAAATAGTTTATGAATATGTATCACTACAAATCCATATAATCTGAACCACTATATATGAATAGTCTCTAAATCTACAAACTTAAGGTATATCCCTCTAAATGTCCTAAGTCATGCTGAGTGGCCCACATAATCTGAGTCACTATATCTCTCAACCAATCTAAGTTGAATTTGATAATATGAATATAAGATGTATAAGAATCATGGTGTGTCCACTTACGAGAGTGGATGGATATGATGGGTAAGTGTAGAAATAGGAATAATATGAATGATTCCCCCTTTTATGGAGAGGGACAAAATTTGTGATGGAGGAGGTCAATCCAAAAGTGATGACTAGTGGCATAGTAATAGAAATAAGGCTAGTATGTTGTGAATAGATTGAAAGGTTGTTTGATTGATTAGATTATGTTTTTGAGAGTATAACATGTTTTTATTGGTGATGACCAAGGTGCATGTTTGAGTATAATAAAAATATATAAATGTTCATGTTATAGTAGGAAGATAAGGTATTAAGAGAGTGAATATTAAATGATGTCGAAGGTATCATTGTCAGGATGTTATGGAAGGAAATGGTTTGAAAAATAGAGTTATAGGGTTTGAGTTGTTAGAAAAATGGTATTTTGTTTTGAATAAAAAATATGGATAATATACGAAATTGGAATGATTCTTGATTCATTTATGCATTGACTAGGTTGAGATTTTGAGCTCTAGATTGAGAACAATGCCAAAGAGATGAGCACCTACCATGACCTAGTTGAAGTAAATGGTAGCCTAAATTTAGGCTAATGATGATGTGACCTTGGTAAGCATCTCAAAACACTTGGTTCTTGTTAGTTTTTAGCCTTGTTTTGGTTGTAGTATGTTTGGTAAAATGGTATTTTCCTAGAGGCATGTGATATTATTCCATCTTGGCTTTTTAATTGGTATTGTTGATTGATAGATTTTATATTTTTGGTGTTTTGTAGGGCAAGGTATGGATGAGAGAGTTCTATAGGGGCTAGGTGATGGATAAATTGAGGCTTCTCCTAATCTACTGATGAGAGAATGGTTATGGATAGGATGGGGTTGGGTCATGTGTGTGACCTAGTATAGTGATTTTGAATCATATGTGAGTTAAAAACTTTGTTGTTTTGTGAATTTATAAATTGATATTCAGATAGGTAGTGACAATGATGTGCTACTTTGGTAGTCTAATGATTTGTGAAAGTGGTTAGCTATTTTATTGTCATCTTTTGTTGTTGATGATGAGAATGGAGTATTTATAGCATACAAGATGCATAGGATTTTACATAGTGTGGAGGTATATGGAACTATATTCTTATGGGGAGGACTATGTTAGCCAACTTATATATGGACCTCTATAGGTTTACTTAGGATTCATTTAGTTAGCATAAACCTTATTTAGGCTTATGAGATATAGTAGTATATAATCGATTAGATTACTAGAGTGGGATGTTCAAAGAGTGATGAATGAGCATAGCTATCCAATCCCATGGGATGGACTTATAGGTAGGTTTTGGATGGATTGGTGGCTAGCAACATCATATAAAGGCCTTACATTGAATTCCTAGGTGGGTAGAGGATGGAGCCTTACGATAAATTGTTGGATACATGACCACTAGGGTGGAATATGCTTTTAGTATGAACACATTACTATATAGTTTGGGGTACCATAGGATGTGCCCCTAGTAGCATGGGTGTAGGTGGGGAGTGCACAAACATCTATGAGGGTAGGATCTTATATCAAGCCTATTGAGGCTAAGCTCATTACCCTGTATCTGATGTTGTGCTATGGTGCACTAATTCTAGATGATCTATATGTAGAGACTTTAAATTTGTGATTTAGTTTGATTTCTATAAATGCAAATTCAAAAGTAAATGTTAGATGATGATTATTAGGAAATAATAAATGAGTTGACACTTTTGAGACATCACAAGACATTTACTTGATGATGTAGTGGAGGAGGCATTGATAGAACGAGTGATGGTCATAGTATGTATCCATTCCTATTTGTTTGATAGGGATATAAATAGCTACATATGTTAGGACAAGAAGGGAGAGAGATAATGATAAGCTAGATAGGCATTTCTATGTTGAAATAAGGATCACCTTATGTGCCTTACATGAGGATCTACTATTCATCACAAGATGTTTATGGCTGAGCAATAGATAAAGATGGAACTATAAAATTTGGAATACATTGGTATATTTGTTGCAAATGCTTGATTAAAAATAATTGATCTTTATTTTGAGGTTGTATATGTTTGGTAAAATGGTATTTGGGATGTGATTTTATTATTGTTGATAGGTTCAATTGTGATGCTATATTGATTTTGAATCATATGTGAGTTAAAAACTTTGTTGTTTTGTAATTTATAAATTGTAGTGGGTTGCTATGTGAGATAGGTCCCATTGAAAACTTGGCTATAGTGAATCTATCTCAATAAATGTTAGACTTAAAATGTGTGTTGTGAAGAAGGCTCATCTATTTATAATCATAGTGGATTTCTATGTGAAATAACACCTTATGGCCTCTACTATGATGTTTATGGCTGAGCAATAGATAAAGATGGAACTATCTATAATGGGGGCTCATCTAACTTTAGGGGGTTTCTATGTGAGATAAACCCCTAAAAACTCTACTGTGGTGCCTATGACAATGTTAGATATGTATATGAAACTACACTATGTAGTCCATAGACTACACTACTATATGTAGGTTTCTCTCACTATATTGGTCTTTAAACCCACTGAGTAGGTGGGATAAGAGATCTCTTATGATGCTTTGTCCTATAAATTATATTACTCTCATGATGAGTAATCGATGATTCATGTAAAGGAATGCCCTAGGATGACTCAGTCATAGAGTAATGAGGTCTATGGTTCCATGATGTAAGATATCTCTATGCCTCTAGTGTGAATGCTATGATGTTGTTATCAACACATCTATTAATACAGTCCTTGAGTCCATAACAATCATTATCTCTATATCCATGAATATGATGATAGTTAAAAAAGGACTGATGTGGTTGCCTATGTAGAAGATGTGGATCTCAATGATGATTATAAGGCAATGTGATTAACATCCTATATATTAGTACTAATAATATGATATATGGGATATCCCACTCTAAATCAAACTATAGTGGTGCCCTACTACTATTTTCTATAGTGCATACTATAGGTGGTTCTCTAAAAATTGGCTCTCTATTATTAATTGGTTGCTTTTCTAGTTGTAGTCTCCTATCTTGTTTTGGACATGGTGGATGTTGAGTGCTAGGATATGTAGATGGAGGTAATGTTGTGAAATCTAGAGTAAGCTGATCAACTGAATCTAACTCAATCAATCCCAATTTCTTCTCCAAGGATAAAATTATATAACATAAGTGCCAAAAAGAGGACTCTATATTATATAATATATGCTCTATGAGAGTTTGATGAAGCCCCTTAATAAAGATATGTTGAATCTCTAAATTTGTTGGTTTATAGATCAATAATAACATGTCAGTTTTGAATCATAAGATATAATCACTAACTAGCTCTAAAGAATTCTAATGTAATGTGGCAAGTTTCTCATATGTAACATGGGGGCCCATGTTTTCTATGTAATATCTGATAAATACCTCCTCTAAGTCATCATATGTATCCAAGGAACCAATAGGGAGTAGATAGAAGAACTAATTCTTTACATTTCCCACTAATGTCTGTTGGAACAACTTAAGTAAAATCAAAGGACTCATCTAAGATTTCAAAGCCTTTTTAAAGGATTTAAGGTGTATGAATGGATCTCCAGTTCCATCAAATTAAGGCAATTATAGTATCTATAATTGCTTAGGTAATGAAGCTTTGACAAATATCTTTAGAAGAGAGTTACCATGTGAGTCATTGACATATATCCATGACTTATAAGCCTTGTTTTCTAAAGTAAGGAAATGTACTTTGTGTTGTAATTCACCAACTACATGCATCAAATAAGTAATATTTTGGGATGGTATATTAGTACATTTAATTGGTTCATTTAAAAGTTTAATTTGATCATTTATTTTAGCCATGGGAATGCTACATTTAGCAATTGGATCATAGAGAGGGGGTGTGCTCACTTGAACCTTTGGAGAAATGGTAACTTGGACCTTAGTAGAGGGTTATGGGATAACATTCTCTTTGGGTGAATATTGATAAATAGGTGCTACTATAGTAGGGGTGATTTGGGAGATTCATTTTTATCTTTAGTATTTAGTGAATCACATTCTAATTGAATAGAAGATGTGATGTTATCATTAACATGTGCATCATTTGAAATAGAATCATGCATAGAGGTAGAAGAAACATTTTGTAATTCATTATGTTTGAGAGAGGGAGTGAGAGAAGAGTTATAAGAATGAGATTCATTTTCTTGTTCACTATAGACATTATAGTCATCATTATTCCATGAATTATCACAATTAGAGTTTTGTTCATTTATAAGAGGAGAAGTAGAAGTATCACTTTCATATTCACTCTCATTGTCATATTCATTTGAATGTTCACTATCATACTCATTATCACTTCCATTACTACTAGGGAGAGGGGTAAGATATGATGTTAATTCTTTTCTATTATGTAATAAATTATCATGCGAAACTGGAATACTATGTGCATCTATGTTATCTCTAAATGGAGTACATATATTATTTTCATTTGAAATATGAGAAATAAGAGTAATAAAGTTATCATTTAAACATTCTTTTATCATTGTTTGAGATGAAAAATTAGAGTTAAGAATGTGAAATTAATCATTTGAATTATGCATTAGAATTTTCATTCTATTTCATTTATATTGTTGTAATTTGAACATAGAAGTAGCAAAAAAAAGGGAGAAACTAGGTTCAAATTCAAGAAAATTATCACCAATGAGAGGTTTAATTGGAATTGCATGATTAATTTGTAAATTTTATGTATTGTTCATAGGAAAATGAGGTGAAAATTAACTTTCCCATTTATCAAAATTATTTTCTTTGGAAGAGGGAAGAAAAGAGATAGGTTTGAGAGAAGAAGATCCATCTAATTTTTCTTCACTGTCACTTTGATATGCATCATCATATTCCTCATTAAAATAATAGTAATTATATTCATTGTAAATGAAATCATTTTTATAATTTTTGGCTAATGTGTAATTTTGAAATTTGTCCATTTATTGTCATAATTATGATAAAAAATAGAATTTTATCTATAGGATGAGATTGAAGAAGTGTCGTAGTGGCCATTTTATTGCTTTCACCAAAGATAGTATGTAAAAATAATATGAATAAAATAAATGAAATAATTACTAATAACATATATAGTTTGAAAATATTTTTGAAACTCCAAATAATTTTCAAAAATTCCAAAAATTTTATCTAAAAATTGTAAGGGAGGCAAGCTTAGGGTTTGAGGACCTAGTTTGGGAATCTAGGGTTTTGGGTTGGAGTTTTAGAATTTTGATATTATTGAAATAAATTTAATTATAAAATTAAATTTAAATTAAAAAAATGTATAAAAATTTATACAAAAATCAAAATTTTGAAATTAAATTTTTGCACAAAAATGTGAAAGAAAACCCTAGGGTTTGATATTTTGTTTGAAGTAAGTCAGGTTCACCAAATGATTTAACTTATTTGGGAATAATTGATTTTTATTCCTATTTTAGTTAAGGGTATGGATTAATAAATAAGTATAGATTTGTGAAATTATTTGTCTTTTTCACCTTTCTAAAAATAGAAATAAGTATGAAGAAATATAACTTAGATAAAAATAGACTGAGATAGCTGATACATAGGCTAAAAATGGTTGTACAAGACTGGGACAGTGTCTTAAACCTAACTTTGGCCTTCATTCAGTAAAAGGATATGAGTGCAAAAAATGGGACACTTTTTTGTTCAATGTTGTAGTCCAATTTTGGCATTATTATCTGTTTGGATTTCTAACTCTAGATTTTGGTGTGGTTTAGTTTTAGGGTCCTATGGGTGTCCTTAATTCTTTGTGATCACTTATTTTTGATGATATATGACCTATTTTTTCTCAAACCCTATGTCTATCTACACACATGAAACAAAAAACATATCAAAATCCCAAAGGGAAAAAAATAGGTTAGGGGAAGTATGATCGCATGATCTAGAACCCCTATTATGTTGATCACTACCTACATTAACCCTCAAGATAGGGTCTTAGTTAAAATATAGTTCTCCCTTAGGGAACATTCATAATCAACATTCATGGTAGATGTAATAATGAAATTTTTCCTAGGCCCTTCCTTGATCAAGCATGCAAATCTGTGTGTGATGTAGAATTCTGAGCTATACTACTAACTAATTTTCATTACTTAGTGTGCCAAAGTAGTAAGTGATAGATATAAAATGCCTTGTGAAGTCCTTTATATAATAAAATTCTTTATTTTGAATTTTAGAGATTTATTCATTCTATCCAACATCAAAAAATATAAATAAAACTTAAGGGAGGGGATAAGAAGGGTTTAGGACCCATTAAGCAAGAAAAATGACCATTGGAAAATAGTGCCGAGTAGGACAGGAGCACCAAGTGCTATAGTCCTATAAAATTATATTATTTATGACTCAAAAAAATAGGTTAAGACTAACATAGGTCAAGTTTGGGGGTCTTTGGGGGTATATATTAGTTGACTAAGATAATAGAAAGGTGATAAAAGCAAGAAACAAGACCAAGACAAGTGAAACAAAGACATGGCTAGTGCGAACAAGGCTCATATTCTCTAGTCAGAGTCTCCTATGAAGAGGATTGTGAAAAGACATGATATATGTATAGATTGACCAATTTAGGGTGTATATAGTTACCATGATTATATTAATAAGTCACCATTATGGGTCATCATTTATTTTTATTTCATATTAGGATCTAGATATCAACCCATTATTGAAAGTGTAGTTCTCAATGCCACAATGTTAGTGCAATATTCTTCACTATAAATATTTCCATAACCACATGCCCCACCCATTATTCTTGATCCATCACCACCTCCATGGAAATTAGTGTGAGAATAAATCTAGTTTGAGCTATTCCCAACATGAGCCATTGTGCCCAATAAAATAACAAGAATCCATAATCAAGACATATTTTACAACATATGAAAACTAAAAAATAAAGAGATAAAATCATATACACTCAATGGTCATGAATATTCTTGATCAGAGATAAAAAAAAGATAAATGAAAAATGGGTTTACATTTGGTCTACACTACATATCTATTGATATAATAAATGAAATAATGAATTAATGATGAACAATGGGGTTTGCACATGGTCTACACTGCATAGACTTTGTCTGCCCCCCTTAAAAATCAAAATATTTTTTAGAGAGGCACCTCATGAAACTTGTTCTAATACTACATGTTGGAGAGAATATGAAAATGTGAGAGCTAAATGCTCAAATTATATTAATTCATCATATTACATTTTAAATATGGTATGTTACATATATATAGACCTCTCTGATCTCCTAATGGCAAGGAGATAGGAACTAACTAACTACATATTAAAAGTGTATTACTCACACAACAAATAACAACTCACCACAATATGAGCACTAACTCATAACAAGGTTCATCATAGACACATATTAGATAGAGGAACCCCAACATATTTAAGATCACACCCTAGTTCCCCTACTAAATTATACCCCTATCAATACATAACAATATCCTACTTAATAGATGAACTATAACTGTGACTAAAATTGTCCATGAATTAACAATAAATCTTGATAAATATTTTCCTCTATTCACTCCTAATCGGGAATGAACAATTAAAGAACACATAATGTATTTAAAATATTATATGAGACTTATTAATTTCAAATATGAGGATGTGGCATGCACAACCTTCTTATTCACCTTACAAATGTTGTATATGATTAGTTTCTAAACTTCCATAAAGATTTGATTACTAGTTAGGTACAATTTAGTGATAATTTTATAACTAAATTTAGGCAAGTAATTGACCTAGGTGTGTTATATCATTTGTTTTATAGAATTTAAATATAACCCAATGAACCAAAAAAATATTTAAAGTTAAATTTTTAGAATGTGTATACTCATGTCACCCTACCATATAAATCAGAGGTTGCACTAGTGCTTGAGATATATAAAAATGACCTGGGTTTTATGACCTCTCTATTGTGCATAGAGATTTAAATATTGAAAATATTTATGAATCCTATAAATAATCCATAAAGGTATACAAATAATTGAATCCATAAGGATACCATGCTTTGGTTATTCCCAATGTTAATCTTAATCTCCTAGATCTAAATCTAGTTCCAAATGCCAATCAAAATATTTGTATAGGTAATCCCACTTAGGTTTTCAACTAGTTACCTTTGAGGTATGCATCTATGAATACTAATATAGGGTTTCTTAATGATCCAACTACCACTAATAACCAACATAATTCAAATCCCCAGTCCCAGTCAATAGTAACCCAAACTCATATTCCTTAAAGTTATAACTAGATGCCATCCAACACATGGTTCAAAAATTAAGTGGTGATTTCTTAAATCTTCAAAAAAATTGGGACTACTATAGTATAAGGACCAAACCAAAATTATACCTTATATAGATACAATAGGCCTATCAGATATATTAAATAATAATCCTAAGCCTTCACCATATAAGTTACCTAAAATTAATATTTAAGACTTAGCTTTACCCAATTGGTGGAGGGTGCACCGCACCACTCATCACGGGGAATATAATGTGTATAATTTTAAATTACTTTTAAATATTTCAAAAGTATATGTAAGAATATAAATTTGTTCCTAATCAATCTAATATTCCCAACACATCCAATACACCAAACATATCTATGAAGTTTGAGACTTATGATTTCTCATAATAAGAGGAGAATGAGCCCAAAGAAAGAATTGATGACATTAATATCAAAGGAATAATTATTCCTTGAGGATATGGACACAAAACAACCCATTACTACCTCCACTCATTTAAATATTGGTAGTACTCCTCTAGACCCAAAACCTGGCAATAATCCACCTCCTCTAAAAATAAATGATTAACACTCTCAAATATATACATAAATTACACCTAGTAATAATGGTTATAACATAGTGTAAAATTTTAATAAAATAAAATTCAACATCACTTTTCATGAGTTAGCCCAAATCATGAAACAATGTTATTTATTACTAAAATCATTGACTGAGAAACCTACTGTAGGTAAAAAGAAAGCATCCCACATAAACATGATAATCCATAAGAACAAAACTAAGGTTCCCTATTTATTTCTTACTATGAGAATATTTTATAAAAAATACATTGTTGTCTTATAGATTTATGAGAATCAATGAATGTTATACTAGTAGGGATATGAAAAAAATAGGTTTGACTCTACTTCAATCTTGGAGGGGTATACAAATCCTAGTCATAAGAGAGTTTTTTAACATCCACATGTGGTTATCCATGAACTTAGATTACAAAATATTATTGATGTTCATGTAATTGACATCCCTAAGGCTTATTACATGTTCCTAATCTATCATTGGTCTAAAATATTAACAAGTATACAGATACTAAATATTCTTACACGTGGTTTCTTTGGAGAGGGGTAAAAAATCAAATCAGAGTATACAAAGAACCTAAAATGAAACATATGATAATAGATTATAATGTCAAGAATTAAATGTTAAATTTTATATCATTTAACTTTGGTATTTACACTTTTAACATAAATAATGTTCCCATTAAATAAAAATTAGATGACTTGTCAATAATTTGGACCATGTATTTTGGCGGAACATGTTCCAAACAAGGATTGGGTGTATCCATTAACTTTTGTTGACCCATATGAAAAAAAATATATTAATTTCTATATGTTAAAATTTTAATACACTATAAGTTTTATTTAATAATAATCTTTGGTTTTCTGATTACAATTTGCCCTCAATCATGATGCCAAACAACTTCTAGTTTATGGTGATTTTTAAAAGTGAGAAGTAAATGTCAATGAAAATTATCTTATATGAATAAATATAAACATAAATATTAGGATCTAATTGAATCATTTGATTCTTTTAAAATCATACCTTTCCCTAGAGAATAAAAATAGAATGCATATTATATAGCATCATCTGATGTGAATTTAGCTCCTATTCAGGAATCAAAGTTACAATTTTTTTTCCATTAAGCTCATTCCATGTCCTTTTGTTCTTGGTACTATTGAAATTTTATAGATATTAAATGATGATAAAAATATCATAAAATTTATGAATAACAAATAGGTATTTGAATCATAAAATATTTATGAACTAGAGACAAATCTAAATGTTAAAAGAGGAATAATATATGATGGTATTAGACAGCTCAAATAAAATTGAATCCTAAGGGATATCATGTCTTTGGAAATAATTTTTGACCATAATACATATAAAAAATTATAGACCAAAAAATATTTATAAAAATGGTTTACCCAAATAAATTTTGAAATGAAGGAATCCCCTCAACATTTGAATATCAGATGAAGTTGTTTTGATTCTTAGAAAGAAAAACTAAAAACTTTACTATAGAAGTATAAGAACATTATTGCCTAGTCATATAATGATTTGAATTTTTTTAATCCTAGAGTTATCACACATAAAATACCACTTAGAAAGGATAAAATCCCATTAAATTAAAGGAAAATACCAGTCAATCCAATCTTATAACCACTCATGTATAAGGAATTATAAAATTTACTTTTGGCCAAAATTATTTTCCCAATTAGACATTGAACTTGGGTTAAAAATCTAATCCTTGTAAGAAAAAAAATGGTGAAATGAGACTCTCTGATGATTTTATAAATATGAATAAATCATTAAAGAAATATAATTATCATTTGACCTCACTTAACGAATTGATTCGAATAGTTAATTGATTAGATATGATGTCATTATTATATGGATTATTATGTTATAATTAGGTCTTGGTTGATAAATATGATAGAAAAAAAATTATTTCACTATAAAATGGGGAAATTTTACATATAAAAAAATCTATTTTGGTCTAATCAATTTAGGTTCATGAATGTTCTAGCATGCCATTTTTTTTATCAAGGATTAATAAGTGAATTTATATCATTTATATTTATGAGATGATTATTTTATTGAAGAGTACATAAGAACATGTAGATTTTTTACATAGTCTTTGGTTGATGTAGAAGGTAATTAATTTAATTAAATAAAAATAAAAAACATTATTTCAAAGTTATAGAAGCTAAGTTTATTTTTAATGTAAACACCAAAGAAGGTATTTATACTAACCCAAAAATAGTCAATGTTATTTCTAAATTTCTATTTCCTAACAAGAAGAAGGAATTATAATATTTATTTTCTAAAATTAATATTGTGTGTAATTTTTTATATAGATTCATTTAAATTGTAATACCCTTTAATACTATGTTGAAATAGGATGCTAAAGTTGAATGAATAAAAAAATCCAAAATATCATTTGAAGACATCGAGGATGCCATTTCTCTAACTCTAGTTCTAGTTAGTCCTAATTTTACAAAAACATATTCCTTTATTCATTTTCATCTAACCACACCATTGTAAAAATCCTCACTTAGAAAGTGGATGACCATGAATACCCTATAGATATGATGAGTAAAAAAAATAAGAGATGCAAATTATTGAAGTATCCAAAAATTAATTAAAAAATTATATATTTTGGTAAAAATAATTGATAAATTTAGACATTACATACTACATAAAAAAAAGTCCATGAAATCATTCTAAATACAATAATTAAACTTATGTTAGGAAGAAAAAGTTAGGGGAACACAAAATCAAGTGGAGGACAAAGTCATAA
>JARHVA010002430.1:297500-440000 GCA_037957365.1 Torreya grandis | reverse complement strand
CATGATCCATTACATGTCCTAAAATTGAAACATGGATGAATCATTCTTTACATAAGATATATCAAAATAAAAGACAATACTAAGTATAGAGATAAGAGGGAAAGGAAAGGAATTAATACACCTCATTGGGTACATGAACCAATGCAAAAACTAGGTGAAATCATATGTATGTAGTTGGTGATCAAATCAATGAATAACTTAGACTAAGCTGGTGTATTAGTTAATCCCCATGTGTGGGTAGATCAAGAACTCAAGATAGCATTGACTCCATCATTTCCCACCATTGCTCGGTGGATCTTGAAGTGTGAATAGCTTAGATTGGACTAATGGCTTATCCAACCCTCTTATGTAGGTGGACCAAGAACTCAATTAGGATATGAATCCAACATTGCCTATTGATATTTAGTAGATTTTTATGTATTAAAATTATATAATGTAACTAAAGTTGTGTATTGTAATCAAGACTATATATGATGGCTCTAGGGACACTCAAAAACTCTAAAATGGTAAATATCTTAGGGGTCTCTCGAGCAATCGAGTATGTAGTTCAGGTACTACTTGATAATACCAATTGATACAGATGTGTTAGAGGTATAATCACTAAGAGGGAGGTGAATAAATGAGACCAAATATTTTGATTCCATTTCCAATCCTTTCAAACTATTGAACAATTAGAATATATCAACTTGATTAAGCAACATTAAGAAGAGAGCTCATTCATTCAATGCATACACAAGATTAACATACATCACATAGTTCTAATGGGAAAACATCATGGGGAATAAAACCCACTCTCAATACTAAAACACAATAGAATACTTGTATTATAACAAATTACAAATAAGAGACTGGTCAAATCCTTTAGACCATAAAACCTTAATCATAACCTCCTAACCAAAGGCTTTTAGTGAAACACCTATTTCACAAGGAGCAACTGTCCCTAAGGAAAATAAACTCCTTTAGACCCTCCTTTAAAGTGAACACATCCAGCTTAAAAATTTATGTCTTCAACATCTAATGATGTATCTCTAATTTTATAACCCCTACACAAACTCTCTCTATCTCAAACATGCCTCTCACATAGGCATGCCATAATCTCTCTCCTTATTCACTCAAACTATCCTCATATGCATATTGAGACCTATTTACATATCCTAAAAATATAATATCACTATTATAACATTATAAATATGACCTATAGGTCATACACATAGTCAAAAATCTTCTCTACTCATCAACCTATCCACTGGGTACATCTACTTCTTCATTCCATAACTCTCACATGCACACCTTGCACTAGTCTTCTAAAAAAACTAGAAATCATCATCTTTGATTTCACTATATATAGATAAATCATGAAATATCAAGTCCATAATCTTTCCTTGTCATATAAAATACATTCCTTCACCCTTAAGTCATCTAACATGGGTCACACTTAAGCACAACACACTTTTAAATAGGCCTAAGTCACTTTTAGGTCCTATGGAGACCCATTCAGCTCTTTGACAATTTAGCAAGAAAATTAAGAATAAATGACCAGTTAAAAATGAATTAACACATTAAACATGATCATTTTTTCATCCTAAAACTATCATAGTCACCAAGCAACACTCTTCTACTAAATTCTAATTATCCCAAACACTTCTTTGTACACATAGTCACTATGAATGAAAACATAGTCAACTTCAAAACCTTTGTTCATATTGGATATGTTTGGTCAAACCTTAATAACTCACAAAAATTATCATAATAGATCCTAAAATACTCCTAAATATATAATTCATTATGATATATCTAAACAACATCATAAGAAGCTCAAATACCCTTCTCAGGTTACTTGCAAAACATGCACAAACACATAGTCAACTTTGAACCTCAAAATATTTGATTATACACATAATTAGACCTTAAAATTCATATTTTTAAATTTTCCTTTGATTCTTATATAAATTATATTTTTACACCATGGTCAAATTTTTCATAGATAGAAAGTTATGTCTCAAAAACCAGGCACTAGTCTTTCCTTTATTAAATTCAAATGGTCCCAATTAAAGCTCAAAAACCATGTTATAATCTTGATTACTTGCTGATTATATTAAAAATTCACCATAAATATTATTTTATAAATATATACCTTTATCCAAACATTAAACCTTGAACAAGTTGACCCCATCTTGTGCACTCTTGCAATATTGACTCAATGTGCACCATCGATCTTTGCAAATTAATCATGTCTTTATCTTATAGACATCATCATTATATCTTGATAAAAACCACCATGATCATGAAAATTTTCACCCTTCTATGAATGTTTATCATAAATAATATTAAAAATTATGAATTTATTACCATCTCACTCAACATGCACCATTAGATCAAAATTGTACGATTGCTTGTTCACCATTGGATCTTAGAAGAAGCTTGATCTTTATCTTTGTTAACCAAAAAACACTTTGAAATATTTGACTTGATGTGCACCATATATATTATATTTATGATCACACATAAGCCATTATATCTTCATTTGGTCCTGATCTTTAACATCATGTAAAATAGACTAAGTATGAAGACCAATGTTATCTACCTAGAAGGCCATTTTTGCACCTCCATATCTTTTACTTCGCTCAAGAGCATGTTTTGAAATTTGGACCATATGATATCCTCAAATAGGAGAATAATTTTTTTTTTCAATCCTATTATATAATATTTACATGTGAGATATAATGACATTAAAATGATCACTTAGATTTTTCTCTCATAGAGCCAACTATGTCAAAAAAAAACTTGTCTACGAGGGCAACTTTACATATACATAACTTTTTTTTCACTTTAGTGCTTGACCTAAAAGTTATTAAAAATAAAATAGGCACAAAATAGAATAAACCCATGTGATAAAATTATCTTGAAACCTCCACACATGTGATATATTCCACCATCAAAATGCCTACTCAACCTTTCTTACCACATTGGAAATTTGGCTAAGTATGGGAAAACAATGTCAAAATACCTGAGAACCCAACTTTGTACTTGAATATATTTTGTCTCACTTCATCTATAGACTTGATAATTTTATCATATAAACTAGGGACTAATTTTATCACAACCATATGACCAAGTCCCCATGACTCATCCACACATGGCAATTATGATGTTAGTAAACTACCTACTTAGATTTTCTATCATTAGACCCAAAATGTCTAGATGAAAACAATAATCAACCAAATGAAATACACTCATGTAAACAAGAATTAAAATAATATAAAAAATCTTATAATGCCATTTTCACATGCTCAAATCACCATACTAAACCTTGAATGTCTTTAACCATGCCAAAATTGAGGATCAACTAGGCCTCCTTCAAGCATACTAAAACAAACACATTGCACAGTTTGTCATTATCACTTACAATATCAAGGAACTTCATCCACTCACTAGGACACCTCCATGACATAACAATGACATCATTGAAAACTCTCCAAAAATATTCCCTTTGTTATTGATGTCAATAACCATCAATAGACAACTCACCTTTCTTCTCTTTCTTCAAGCACTCTCACAATAGGAACTTTCTCCCCCTTTGGCACAATGACAAAGTGGGCACCAATTAATCATAAGGACCTAAAAATACTACCAAAAAGAGAGTACCACCTTATTCAAATGATACAAACTACCCCTTACCTTGAGCCTACCTCTTATTGCCTTGACACCTTCTTATTGCTTCATGTTAACACTCTCTTCAACCAAGCACTAAAACCAATGAAGAAAGAACACATAAAAGTACTAAAATATGATGTAACTCACCAATAAATGTCTTATAGAGACTCCCCCTAATATTTTTGATCAATTTTACCTTTTGATCATCTTCAAATCTCCACACACCATGAATAACCACCATATAATCTTATTAGCCTTCTCTCTCAAACCACCTCAAGGACCACCAAAAAAACTACATGTCACTCACTAAATAGGATATATGAATTAAACCAACTTGAGAAATCACCTTGAAAAACTCATGCATTTATCTTTTGGAGAAACTAAACAAAAATCACTCTTCTTCTTATTAGACCTATCATGACTCCTTATAGCCCTATCTAGAACTTGTAGAGCCCACAAATTTTAGTTGAATTCATATATAGAAAACTCTCATATGCCCCCTCAATAACACCAATTTTCAATACCTAGATCAACATCTATAACATACTTCCTTCATAAACCAACTTGCTAATTAGGCCTCCATCTTGACAAAAACATGAATAATTTGAAAAGCAAAAACATTCAAATCTCTATGAATATTGATTTTAAAACCCATTTATCCCATTAAAATTATTAATAATCCTTAGACCTCAAATCATAAGGCAAACCAATGTTCTATCTTAGCCCAAAACCCCTAGAATATTAAAACAAATAGAGTCAACAAAATGCTTTTTGATCAACATCCACCTCTAAAACTTCTTATACAATTAGAGACAACCATTACACACTTCTAAACCAAAATTTGAGATTCCACACCTTTATAACTTATACATCATATAATCCATTTTTAGGCCTGCATACTTTTAAGCACAAATTGGGAAACCTGAGAACAAACAAAAATTTCCAATTTGACTTCAACAAATCTTTAGACCATAAACCCACTTAGATCATACTAGAATAAGGTTAATATACCTTTTTATGTAAAAATATAATCTTGTCATTGCATCAATCTCATTATGCCACCTATAAACACCCATTCTGACCTTATAGACTAACCATATACATCTATCAACATCATGCCATTATCATAGCATATATTCCACCTGGATATACCTATTCTAATTGAAAACACTCATATCTATCCTTTTAGGACCTTCTAAAGAAAACTATAACAACACTTGTTTCTACACATGAAGGAGTCTCTTAAGAATCATAGATAGAGACATCCTTTACACCACTATGCTCTAAAACAAAGTAAATCCAGGAGTGGCCCATATCTCCTTAGTAACCATTGGAATCCTCTTATAGCTATAAGACTTCTTGCTATTGTTATTTTTCTCTTTAGTCTAAACTATGAAAACTAGTTCCTTTTATATATCACTCTCCTTCTCTTCTAAGATATAATTGAAAACACATGGATCAACTATGGAATCTTGGCATACCTTTTCATTTTAATAATCAACCTTATAGCTTAGAACCTCATCACTAGGTACTAACAAATGATGTTCTTTAAATGATACTTGATTAGTAATATCATGATGTTCACTTGGATCTATACACATCTTAGAAATTGACTCAACTAGCACCTTCGTCTTCTCCTTGAGTTTGGTCTCTTCACTCTCAATGTTAGTAGACAATAAGAGCCCTTAGCACTCTTCAACATATGTAGCATTCTCCACCATAGAAAATAGATTACTTGGACTTGAAGACTCATCACAGTTCCTACTTACCACCTTCGATATCCATGAGTTTACTTTCCTTCTATCTTACACTTTATGAGCCTGATAAAACCTATTCTATCTTGTGGGCCTTTGCTTGTAGAATATAGTAATGTGACTTCTCTATTCATAGTTGTTACAAACTATACTCCTTGATAGAAACTAAGCTTGTCTTACCTTAAATGCATAATGTTTGTAAAAGTGTCATATATCATGATAGTTGAATCACTCAACCTTTCTCACACCTTTTGATTGATTACCCCCATCATAGTTCCATGCAAATTCATTTTTAATAAGTCTCTTACATTCTCTAGCTCTATGCTCAAACTAATTAAAAGTATAGCAGTAACCATTGAAATTTGCATACCTCATGGTATTTGGTTATTTGATCTGATTTGTCTTCATTCTTCTAGTACCTTCATTTCTTGTCTAATGATTTATCTTCTAAGTATGATTTTCCAAGTTCACATTAGTCTTCATATTATCTTGAGTTGTATTCTCTGCTTCATCTTTGTATCCAAGGCTAGTTCTATCACTTGCATGATTTTGATCATTTCAAATATTATCTAGATCACTTTAGATATTTTCAAATATCACAAATGACTTCACCTTATTGGATGTCTTCTCTAACTCAGATCTCAATGACTCATTTTCAATTACATACCTTGAAAATTCATCTTATTTAGCTTTCAGGCTTGTAAATAGAATTTCCAATTAACAACTGAGATGCTTGACCATATCTTCATGTTCCTTGGTGTCTTCATTCAATCTTTCCTCATACACATTGAATTGATCTTCATAGTACTTGAGTTTAGATATCATATTCTTATTAATCTTATTTTTAATATTTAGTTCTTCAAGAGCATTCATTAATTCAGTCTCATAGTCTACTTCATATTCATCATCATCTAAAAAGGGATCTATCTTCAATAAGACCATCATATTCATGATCATAATCTAAATCATTATCTTCACTTTCATCTGATGAGCTACAATCTTCTTTGGTGTAGAGTCTCTTTTTGTCCTTGAAGTACTTCTTGTTATAAAACCCTCTAAATCCCTTTTAACTTTTATCAGACCTAAATTATCTCTTGCCATCATCATGACCTTGATCATTTTATTCATCATCATCTTTATAATACTTATAAGGTCATTTATTATCAAAATGTCCTATTTCACCACAATTGAAGCATTTGAGGGGTAGTTTACCTTTATACTTGAACTTGTTCTCAATTTCCTTGAAATTAAATCAATTGGTTCATTCTCATCTATATCATAAATGTCATACTCTTTGGGTTTCTTACCTTGGAATTTCTTCTTTGGATTAATTTTAGTCTTGAAATTTGATTCCTTCTTTAGTGTTATATCATCATTCTTCCTCATCTCATACGTAGTAAGGATGCCATGTAGTTCATCCAAATTTAGCTAAGTAAGATCATGACTTTCTTCTACATTAGATACTTTAGGATCAAACTTGATGGATAGGTACCTTAATACCTTTTAAACTATAGTAGCATCTTCAAGGCTATCTCTAAGACATCTTATGATTTTCACAATCTCATTAACTCTCTATAGAAAGGATGCCACGGTATCTTCTTCCTTCATCTTGAGACTTTCAAATTTCATTTTGTGAGTTTATAACTTAACAAACTTGACCTTTGAATCTCCTTCATAAATGATCTACATTTTATCCCATATCTCTTTAGCAATTTTAAAATGGATTACCTTGATGTATTCAATCTCTAAAGGACCACAAATGATAGTATTAATTGCCTTAAAAAATTTCTCAAACAACTTATTATCCATAACATTAGATGGATAAATAGTGGATGTAGTATAACCATCCATAAAAGATTGCCAAATGTCAAACCCTAGGGGCATGATGTATGTCATAATCTTTGCACTCAAAAAAGCATAATTGGATCCATTAAGTATCAGTGCTTTCTTGGTATAAAAATCTCCATGATGACTTCCCATATTGTACCTTAGATCACCTTCAATCTATAAATCCCTTACCAAAGGACTTTTTCTAATACCAATTGTTAAAGGTATAATCACTAAGAGGGGGGTGAATCAGTGAACCCAAATATTTTTATTCCAATTCCAATCCATTCAAACTATTGAATAATCAACATATATAAAATTTATCAAGAAACATTAACAAGAGATCTCATTCATTAAATGCATACACAAGATCAAACATACAACACATAGTTCCTATGGGAAACCCTCATGGGGAATAAAACCCACTCTCAATATTGTAACACAATAGACTACTTTTATTATAAGAAATTACAAAAAAGATACTACTCAACTCCTTTAGACCATAAAACCTTTATCATATCCCCCTAACCAAAGGCTTTTAGTAAAACACCTATTTCACAAGGATCAACTATCCCTAAGGAAAATCAACTCTTTTAGACCCTCCTTTGAATTAAACACCTCCACCTTAAAAATTTATGTATTAAAAAATTAATTATGTATCTCTAATTTTCTAACCCCTACACAAACTATCTCTTTATCTCAAATAGGCCTCTCACATAGGCATGCCACAATCTCTCTCCTTCTCTCAAACTATCCTCATATGCACAGTGAAACCTCTTTGAATATCCTAAAACTATAAGATAAATATTATAAAATCATAAATATGACATATAAGTCATAAAAATAGTCAAAAATATATTATAATTATCAACCAGTCCATTTGGCATATCTAATTCTCCTTCATTCCACAACTCTCACATGCACACCTTGCACCAATCTTCTAAAAAAACTAGAAATCATCTTTGATTTCACTATATATAGATCAATCATGAATGATCAAGTCCAAAATATTTCATTTTCAACCACAATACATGGATTCACCCTTAATTAATCTAACATGGGTCACACTTTAGCACAACACACCTTTAAATAGGCCCAAGTCACTTTTAGGTCTTATGGAGACCCATTTAGCTCTTTCGCACTTAAGTGAGAAAAATAAGAATAAAGTACCACTTATAAATGAGTTAACCCATTCAAAATTAAATTTTTACATCCTTAAATTATCATAGTTTCCTAAAAACTCTTCTTCTAAATCCTAATTAGCTCAAACACTTCTCTATACAAATAGTCATTATGAATGAAAACACAATCAACTTTAAAATCTTTTTTCATACTAGATATGATTGTTCAAACCTTAATAACTCAAAAATATCATAATAATGTATTTTTAAAAACTTCAAAATAGATAATTATGAAATATCAAAACAACATTAGAATGAGCTCAAATACCCTTCTCAGGTTACTTGCAAAACATGCACAAACACATAGTCAACTTTGAACCTCAATATATTTTATAGTACACAATTAAACATTCAAATTCATATGTATAGATGAATATTGTAGTCTTATACAAATTTAATTTTAATACCATGGTAAAATTATGCATATATTTAAATTTATGGCTCAAAAATTAGGCATTGGTCTTTCCTTTGTTAAATTCAAATTTTTTAATTCAAATGGTCACAGTTAAACCTTGAACAACATGTTATCATCTTGAGTCCTCATTTATCAGATTAAACATGCACCTTTTATATTATTATATGAATATTTAAATTTAACACATATTACACCAATGCCAAATTTTAAACCTTGAACAAGTTGACCTCATCATGTGCACTCTTGCAATATTGAATCAACATGCACCATCAATCTTTATGGATCAGTCAAGTCTTTATCTTATATCACTTACCATTCAATCTTACTTATAAACCCTTGATCATGAAACTTGGTAACCTTGCATTCATTCTAATCACTTATACTATTAAACGTCATGCACTTCTTAGCATATCACTTAACACACATCATTAGATCAAAAATGTACGATTGCCTACGCACCATTGGATCTTAGAAAAATCTTGATCTTTATTTATATTAACCATCAAATACTTTGACCTCTTTGAATTAATACACACCATAAATATTCTTTGTATGATCACCCATGAGACTTTATATATATTCATTTGGTCCTAATCTTTAGCATTGTGTAAAATAGACTATGGAGACCAATGCTATCTATCTAGAAGGCCATTTTTGCACCTCCATATCTTTTTCTTTACTCAAGCTCATGTTATGAAATTTGGACCATATGATCTCCTCACATAGAATAATCTAATCATATGTTAATATAATCTTAAAATACTTACATGTGTGAGATATAATGACATTAAAATACTCACTTAGATGTTTCTCTCACAAAGCCAACTAGGTCAAAAAACTTGTTTAGGAAACCAAATTTGCACATAAAAAGATTTTGTCATGCTTCAACACTTGACCTAAAAGTTAGCATAAATTAACAAGGCATAAAATTTAAAAAAACCCATATGATCACCTTCTCCTAAAACTTCCAAACATGTGAGATATGCCACCATTAAAATTCCTACTTAGATTTTCTTGCCACATTGCAAATTTGGCTATGGGAAAACATTGTCAAAATGCCTAAGAGCCCAACTTTGCACTTGCATATATTTTATCACTCTTCATCACTAGAATTTATATTTTATTCATATAAAAAATGTACTAATTTGATTAAAACCATATGATTTACTCCCCATGACTCATCTACACATGGAAATTATGACATTAACAAACTACCTACTTAGATTTTATGCCATTAGACCCAAAATATCTAGATGAAAACAATGATCAGCTAGATGAAATACACTTATACAAAAAAGTATTAAAAACATATAAAACCTCTTATAGGACCCTTTTCACATGATCAAATCACCATATTAAACCCTTAACATCTCTAACCATGCCAAAATTGAAGATCAACCAAGCCTCCTTCAAGCATACTAGGATAAACACATTGCACACTTTGTCATTATCACTTAGAATATCAAGGAACTTCATCCACTCACTAGGACATCTCCCTGACATCATTGAAAATATATGAATCATGTTCCATTACATGTCCTATAAATTAAACATGGAGGAATCATTCCTTATATAAGAGATATCAAAATAAAAGGCAACTAAGTAAAGAGATAAGAGGAAGAGGAAATGAATTAATAAACCTTACTGGGTACATGAACCAATGAAAAAACTTGGTGACATCTTATGTATGTGTGTATTTGGTGATCAAATAAATGAATATCTTAGACTGAGATGATGTCTTATGTAATCCCCATGTGTGGGTATATAAAGAACTCACGATAGCATTGACTCCATCATTTCCCACCCTTGCTCGGTGGATCTTGAAGTGTGAATAACTTGGATTGGATTAATGGCTTATCCAACCCTACTATGTAGGTGGATCAATAACTCAAGTAGGTTATGACTCTATCATTTCCTACCCATATTTAGTAGATGCATATGTATTGAAATTTCATAATTTAACTAAAGTTATGTGTTGTGAATCTATAATCTTTGTCTATAATCTATAATCTATGTTTATGTGATGAAAATAGTGTTTTAAGTGTACTTGGATGACCTAATCTCTATGACAAACCCCAATGAATGTCCCTATTTTTAGAGGAGTTGTTGAACATATACAATAACTTTCCTCAAAATAAAATCTTTGCATCATTGTGTTAGACTATAAATATATGATATCTATGTGATAAACCAATATAATGTGTATACGTGACATCAAAATATTAAATAATATGAGCATAATTTGGTAATGTATATTGTATGTTAGATCTAAAATTCACATGGTTATTAAGATAGATAGAATAATGTAATGATGTATATGAAAAAAAATATAAGTATAATCTAAGTAACTACCTAGGGTGATGGGGCATGATGTCCATCAAAACACCCAATGAGGAAGGGGAGATGCCTAAAATCCCTCATGGCATCATAAACTAGATGTGAGTGTAACAAGTAAGAAACAAGTGTAATGGCCATTATGCATACATGAAATCATACATAAAAAACACATGAGGCACACAAATTAGGCCAAGGAGACATAATAAAATGGACATGGGTACATGTCACTAAGTATAAGAAATAGAAAACATACAAAGACATGTTAAAATGTCCACATATTCATAAAGCAAACAAGTTTGGCTTAGATCCACATAAAAAGACATGTTCAAATATACACATACATAATCAAGAAGACACACACAAAGACATGGGAACATGTCCAAAGCATACACATACTGAAAGGAATTGGAATAGAACCTTAGAATAATGTTATATTTAAATTCCATCAAATATATGTAGAAGTAAAGAGACACAATTAAATATAAACTATCAAGATAGAAATGAAAGTATGCATAAACATGTGGTGCAAAATTTTATATTAGAGAAAATATGTATATAAATTACATCTATAGTACAAAAAATCTCTGTAGTATAGGCTGATCAATATCAAGATATAAACAATGATAAATTTATGATATGGAGTATAGAATGATATAACCTAGTAAATCAGAAGTTATGTATAGGATGCCCTCAATGGGTGAATATATCAATGATGAATCTATGTATCTATGTATGTACCACCAATGGGTGGATAGTAACACATCTAGATCTGTGTGATGGATTTGAATCCTATAATAATATGTAAACACTTGAAGATAACAAGTGAAGCATGTATGTATGATAAAACCAATTATACTAGCATAGATATCATATATTGTACCTAGAAAATAGAAAGAATCTAAACATGGAAATATGTGTAATCTGAAAGTTTGTATTTTTTTAATAATATTTGACTATTTTTGTTTTTATGGATTAAATAAATGTACAAGCAACATGAAACTAAAAATATATATAAGGTGTAATAATAAAGGAACTATGTACAAGTAAGTAAGAACATACTAACTAATGAATATCAAAAGAGACTCACTATCAAGGTGTCTTATGTTAAAAATAGGAATGGTAAGCCCTCATGAAGTGTGATGGATGTGATGTGATAATTGATCTAAAATGTGAATCTAAGTATTTTTCATTTTTAGTATCATGTAAATCATAATAACCGATATTGTTCCACTCATCATTATCATATTTATTTTAAACCAATGTAATACTAGTGTTGACTTTTGGTGTATCTGGATGAGCATAGGGAGTTTATTCATACTATAGAATTGACCTTTCTAAATTTTTCTTTTAAATATTTTTTGTTATTGTGCCTTTTGAAATTGTGCCTATTATAACTATATGGTGCTTTGGAGGCTCTTTTGTTAGAAATCCTATATTTTAGAATGCTTGTTGGCTTAGCCTAATTCTAAATGTTCAACTTAAGTTCTTGAGTATTTTTCATTATCAGTATCTTGTAAATAATAATTACCTAGATTGTTCCACTCATTATTATAATCTTGATTTTGAACCAATGGAATGCTAGTGTTGACTTCTAGTGTATATGGATGAGCATAGGGACTTGCTTCATATTATGGAATTGACCTTTCTAAATTATGCTTTGAAATATTTTTTTTACTATGCCTTTTGAAATTGTGCCTATTTTAGGTATATGGTGCTTTGTAATATCTTTTTCTAGAAATCCTCTTTTTAGAAAGCTTGTTGGCTTAGCCTGATTCTAAATGTGCAACTTAAGTTCTTGATTTTTTTGTAATATTTCATGTGTATCTATATATTTTTCCTTGATAAACTATATATGTGAATTATTTGCGTTAGTATGTTCCATAAATCCCAAACCTTTGGGACTAACATTATCAATTTCTAGAATAGGAGTAATGATGCCTTGGGCATGTTTTCCCAAACCTTGACCTTGATAATCAAACTATTGTACATATTTTTTACCAAACCCATACTATTTTGAAAGTGAGACCTCATTTTGGAGAGGTATATTTGTATCCTTCACTTGATTTACTTCTTCTTGTTGTATTGTTTCTTGTTATGATTTTGCTTTGTGAACCTTTTATTGTTCTGAGTTATGCTTTGGTAACCATTTTTGTACTATTTTTAAATTTTACCCTTTTCTAATATGTTCTTATATAATTGTGGATTTATTAACTAATTTATTTTGTATAGGGTCCTCATTAGTAATTATTTAATGTATATGTTTTTTAAATGCTAAACATGAATCATTTTTATGACCATGCATTCTATGATATACACAATAATATATGGATCTCCTCACTAGATGTAGAGTTGGTAGGTCGATCAACTTAGCTTTAATCATTTGCCTTAAAATCTCACTTGAGATTATATTTTATCTTTGAATGCTTTTTGAATCACTAGCTGTAGATGCACTTTTTTATGATTTCTTGTTTTGATATGCAACATTGTTTGCCACAAATTGACTAACTGAAGATGCATATAAATGATTTACACTAGTGTGCACTGGAGGATTTTGTCTTATAATCTAATTTTCCAATGTTGTAATATTTTCATTTAATAGTTGATTCTAAATTTTTAATTATGAAATGAACCTACTCATACTGATAATTTGATCCCTTAGAGTCTCACAAGTGCAAACCCTAATTGCTTATGATTAAACATGTAGGCACACACCCTATAGAGCATAGGTGGAGGCATGAATATGATGAGTATGGTAATTAGTAACAATATTATAGGCTAATTCCTCTCTTGGAGGAGTGATAACATGGACTTGGTTAGAGGTAAAATAGATACACCCTCATGGAGGTCTAGAGGAGAAGGAGATTCTTTCATGTGCATAAGATATGACATTACAACTTTAAACATGGTTATTAGAATATTAAATTTATGGAATAAGTCAAATAAAATACATTTTAAATGATATAGGATAAAATGTACAAATGTGTTTATATATTCCTTGAATTATTTCTAAATGAAAGAAAATAAACGTGTAAATGAAACTAGAAAACTTTACATTATAAAGTGATAAACATCTTCTATCATTATTATCATGATTAGATAAAAATAAAAATCAATAAATACAAGAATATGAAATATGAGTCTGAGTTCTAGAAGTATGGAAAAATAAACCCTAAATTTAGTATAGGGTTAGGGTTATTAAAATTTTAAAGTAAGTCAAGTTCACCAAATGATTTAACTTTTAATTACTTAGTGTAATGTAAATCCTAGGTTGTTAAAGGTTATGCATATAGTAAATCAAGGTAGAAATATGAAATAAATACAACCACTAATATATGAAAGAATTGACCTAATATGATATTTTTAAAAATATTAATGAATGGCATTTATAAGTACTTGGTTAGAAACTAATTGAGATGGATGATCTAGGGGCTGAAAACTAGTGTAGAATCCAATCTGAGTGTCATAAACAAGATCTAGGTGACAAAATTAACCCTAGATAGTAGAATAATCCTCTAAATAGTAGAATGATGTGCTAGTGTCTAAGGTAGTACACTAGTGTCCCACTTAAAATCTCTACAAATTATTTTTAGTTTTTACAGAATAGGCCCTATTCCATCTCTTATCCAAATTTTAATTTTAAGTGATCAATAATCTTCCTATAGTTCTATTTTCCTACAAAACACTAGGTTTTCATGCTAGTAAGGGTTTGAATGAACATCAAAATAAAAAGAGTTAGTGGGTAATGTTTGAAATCCTCAACACCTTGCTATGTTGAGAGTTGCCTATATACTAATACCTTGAGAGGGGATCAAGTCTAATGTAGTTCTCCCAATCTAAATGTTGGTACAAAGTGAAAGTGAATGCTAGAATGCCTAAGTGTGAATACATGAGAGGATGTATTGGAGGAGAATTGAGATCTAAATACCTATACTAGGGATGGATTATTCAATGTATTATATGAGTCAACACAATATTAGAATAATTGGGAGTTTTCCCTCAATGTGAATTGGTACTTTTGTGTGTTTTTCTATGATAATGTCTAGCTAGTGTGTAAGAGTGTGAAGTAGTGTTTATATAATGTTGTTATTAAATTGACTTGGGAGGGTGAATTAAGAATATGTCTAGTCTGACTCTAATACTCTTATGGAGATGCAAAATCACCTTTTTGAATGTATAGGGATCTAAATCACTAAGATGTTATGCCATTATGGGTCATATGTGGTGTTATATAGGCATGGGTGTTATTTGTGACTAAAAGAGGATCAAAAGGGACCCTAAGATGGTTAAAATGATATAATAAGGGTAAAGTGACATCAAGTGGACATCCAAGGCATGAATGACTAGTTTTAATGACTACATAGATGGATGATTATCCATGTGTTGTAAGAATGTGTAAAGGATATTATGAGTAATATTTTCATATTATATCACATATTATACTATTGGAATGGCATATAATTATATAGGATAGAGCTTGCATTGAAACATTTATAGGCTGACTTTGTAATAGTTGAATAAGGAGATCTTTGTGTGTGTGTGTGTGTGTGTGTGTGTGTGTGTGTGTGTGTGTGTGTGTGTGTGTGTGTGTGTGTGTGTGTGTGTGTGTGTGTGTGTGTGTGTGTGTGTGTGTGTGTGTGTGTGTTAAAACTAGATATAGACTTGACCCATGTTAAACTGTGAAAGAGCTATAGGTGATAAAAAAAGGAAATTTTTTATCTTGACTTATGGTGTATCAATATGAGGTAGTTTATGCATAGGTTGTATGAATTTGAAGATAAAACTTATGTATCATATAAAAGCATTTTTAGTTATTTAATATTTGTAGAGACCCTTATTCATATGTGAAAAATAGGTAAAATATAGTCATAAAACGTGATTAGATTATACTTTATACATCAACATGAGGTGTTTCTATATGATAGAAAATTATGAATTAAATTGGGAAAAATGCCTAAATAAATATTAGATATTTGATCTTGGTTTGAATATATTTTGAGATTCATAAGTTATTATGTTGACTAAATTTTGTAAAAGGTATTCTTATATATATAGGAATTGTGTTCAAGGAAGGGACTTAGAATGACTTGATTCTTATTTTAGTCTATTATACATATCTATTTTTTAATATAGTTCATTTTATAAAATATTGTTGTCACTTTTATGGATTAAATGAATGGAAATAATGAGATTATGGATTAATATTGCTTGTACCATATATTACGGTTGTACTAAGTGTATGCTACAATATATATTATTTTGCTTTGAATATTATGTGAGAATTATTAGACTATACTTTTGGATAATAGGATATATCAGATTCCAATATTTAACTCATATACCTATCCCCTAATATCATCTTATATTTATAATTCAATATCAGAGAGTTTTGTGTGAGTGGAATTGATTCAAATTTTTAGATCTAATTTCTATAATGAAAACTTTGGCCAAAGTAATGTTATAACTGAGATAATATATTTCCATTGTACCTTAGATTTTACATGTGTATTTTGATGCCATTTTAGATAAAGGACCGGATTCCATGATCTATTTGACTATTTCATAAATTATTGATTGTAACACATGAGTTATTATTAATTTCTTGATATGCAAACTATTCTTATCTACCCCTCCATGAAAGATAAGGCCAATTCTCAGTGGGGAAGTGTGTGAGATACCATTGGTATGTGGTTAGAGGTACAAAAATTAGATGATGCTCCCCCTATATCATCTATTTAAATTATTTGGGATCATACTTAGGCTATATTTATGTAACATTAAGCTACTTATGAAACTCTCTTGTATTGTTGTACACATTGTATTGTATATTTGACTTAATATTGAAATGTAACATGTAAATTATTATTTGATAGATATTCATCACAAGAGTGGTTGTGGGACTTTTAATTAATTATAAATATTATGAAAATGGTGGTTATAGGTTCATTTATGGTTAAAATGTTGATTATATCAGTATTTTATTGTACTCAATTATTTCCATTGTATATTTAATACAAGATATTCATCTTAGGCTATTTGAAAACTAAATGAATTATATTATTAGCTAGTGGTTTAATACATTTATATAACTAATACTATGGATTCATTTAGTAGTCAAACAATAATCTTAAAGATAGCTAAAGATGATTTTATAAGTATACCTTATGTTTAAAAAAAAATAGTGTATCTATTGTGTAACCTATTGGGGTTATAACATTGTTGTATCAAATCAAAGGTTTAGTACTCAGACCTAATAATTCCACTAATGTAAATCCATTATCCTAATTTATAGTGAGGATAATGGCATGAGGAAGATCAATTGATGAAATAAATTCTAATGCAAACCCTATGAATAATCATAATCATCTAGCAACAAAAGAAGTTACAAAAATCGATCAAATACTCATTGTCATGAATAAGCCTAGATATAGAATAACAGATCTAGAGTGAGAATTTCATGAACCTAAGGATGAATTTGAAAAAGAGGTTCTAGGAGTAAAACTTGAAGAGTAGGAAGTGTCTAAGGATTAAGTGAATGAGGAAGTTAGAAAATGGCTAGAGTTCAAGTAGATGCAGAGATTGTGCATGGCATAAATAAAGTGAACACACCCAAGTTTGATGGTATGGTATTAGGTGATGGATTTAAATCTTAGATCATGTAAATGGAAAAGTATTTTGAGATTTTAAATTATTATAAGGTGACTAAATCTAGGTGGGGAGCTTACCAACTAGTTGGTGAAGTAATAACTTGGTAGGATAATAAGAAACTTGAGATGAATCTTGATTTTACTACCACCACTTGGGAATAGTTTTTTACTCTTTTTATACCATGATGGCTACATCAACTATATTTTGACCAAAAATGGATATATTTCTAGAATTTAAAGCAAGGGAAATTGTTAGTGAATGAATATTGGGAGAAATTCACAAATCTCTTAAAGTATGTTCTACGATATTAGAAAGATGAAGGATTCTAGATTAAGAAGTTCATTATGGGATTGAAACCCTAAATTGGGTGTGAAGTGGATGTGCATGGACTATCTACCATGGACTAGGTATTTGAGAGGGAAATTAAGAAGTAACAAAAGTTGAATCCCTTGTAGAGGTTAAAAAAAAGTTTAAAAAAAAGTTTGCTAGTTCCAAGACACCCTTTAAGAAGAAGAACTAGAAATGGAATTAAAATTCCAAGAATTAATTCAATATTCAAAATGAAAGATTCAATAATACTTCATGGAAAAATAAAATTAGAGGTAGTTTTAGAAAAGGATTTGAAGGTGAAAATAAATCTGAGGGAAAGTGGCCACCTAAAAATTGTTTCACATGTAGAGGAGACCACTATGCCAAAGATTATTCTCAATGGAAGAGAGATGGTATAAACAAGAATAAATCCACCTCTACATCTCAGTAGGGAACACTTAATCAGTGTATTCATATATCAATGGATAATCATCAAGTATAATTCTAATCCTCTCTTATTAAAGTATCATGCACTTTGTTTATGCATCCTATTTGTTTTTTGATAGATACAAGAGCTATTGAATGCTTTAACTCTCCTAGAATAATAAGTAAATTATCAAGGAAAGTTGGTTTTATGGAAAATTCTTGGTTATTTTAATATGGGAATGAGTCCAAGGTTAAGGTTGACATATGTCTTGTTAAGGCTGAAATAAAATTAATAGAATTCACCATGATTGTTGATTTTTATATAGCACCACTAGGGTCATATTATGTGATCCTAGGATTGAATTGGATCTCTAGGCAAAAATCTAAAGTTAAATGTTTCTTTAAGAAGTTTAAGTGTTTATATTAATTTGGAAACCAAAACAAAATCCAAGAAAATTAAATGGAGTAAATTGAGGTAAATTTCAACCATTCAATTGAAGAAGGCTCAATGAAAGGGATGTTAGGCATTCCTAGTTAAATAGATGAAATTAGTGAAGATAAGGAACCCTATTTGGAATATTATCCTTTTTTAAAGAGATTCAAGATGTTTCCTAGAGTAATTACCTAGTTGACCTCCCAAAAAAAAATATTTCACCAACGATATCATTTCAGGGTCAGAACCATAATTTATGGATCCCTATAGAATGACAAAAACTGAGTTAGTTGTGTTAAAATCACAACTATAGGAGATGTTGAATAAAGTATTATTAGGACAAGTGTTTCACCATGGGGTAAACTTATAGTCTTTATAAAAAAGAATGATGGAACCCTTTGTTTGTACATTGACTACTGAATACTTAACAAGGAAATAATGAAGAAGTATCCTTTACCTCACATTGAAGATCATTTTAATCAAATGCATGGTGGAATGGTATTTTCAAAAATTGATCTTTATGATGGGTACCATTGGTTTAGAAATCAAGAGGAATATATTATTAAAATATCTTTCAAGACATTTTATAGGTATTATGATTTCATATTAATTAATTTTAGATTAATGAATAAACTTTTAGAATTCATGAATCACATCAATAGTGTGTTTAGGGATTACCTTGATCAGTTTGTGCTAGTATTTTTAGATGATATTCTCATATAATTCAAAATTGAAGAAGAGCATGTTGATAACTTGTGATTAGTATTAAAATGATTGAAAAAACACAAACTTAATGAAAAGTTATATTAAGTGTACTTTCTTTGAAATAAAAATATAGTACTTGGGACATATTATGTTAGAATAAATAATTTAAATGGATCCATCCAAGATTAGAGCCATTATGGATTGGTTATCACCCAAAAATGTGTATGAGGTATGTAGTTTCATGGGTTTATTAATGTAGTATAGAAATTTTATACCAAAGTTATCCAAGATAACTAATCTAATAACCTTTATTTAGTGGAAAGAATAGTGTTTTGTTTGGTCTATAAGTGCAAAGAAGCCTTTCAGGTTCTAAAACAAAAGTTTACTTTAGCACCAATGTTGTGGATTATAGATCAAAATGGTCACTTTAAATCTATAATAGATACATCTAGAGATGGTTTAGGAGGATTTATTATGCATGATAGTTTACTTTCAGCCTATGAATTGAGGAAATTGAATCCATATGAGGTGAATTATGTTCTTCGTGACTTAGTACTAGTTTCTATAGTTCATACCTTACAAGTTTGGAGATATTATTTATTGAGAAATTATTTTGAACTTAATACTAACAACTTAGGTATTAAGTACATATTTACCCAACCTAACCTTAGTGATCATCAAAGGTGATGTTTATAATTTTTGTCATATTATTATTTTGATATTAATTACATTAAGATTAAAGAGAATAGAGTTTTAGATGACCTTAGATGTAGAAGGTACATAGCGATTCTAAACATAATAAGTAATTTTTGAGATTAAGTAGTAAAATTCACAGTTGGAGATGAATTATATGAGTAAGTTAAGAAATGTTTGGCTAGGAATTCTCAAGATCATAGATACTAAGGTTTTCAATTTAAACATGATGGAATTTTGAGGTAAAATGGCATAATATATGTACTTTACATATAAAATTTGAGGAATATTATACTAAAGGAATTGCATAGTGCTCTATATTCATGACATCCTAGAGTGAATAATATATTAAAATAATTAAGACCAATGTGTTTATGAAAAGGGATAAAAATGGATGTAATAAAATTTATGTCTAGATGCTTGGAATGTCAATGAGTTAAGTCTAAACATGTGCATCATGTTGGGTTGTTATACCCACATTCCATACCATAATGGAAGTGGAAATTTATTATAATTGACTTTGTCTAAGGTTTGCCTATGTCTATAAATTATCATGACATAATATTGGTAGTTTTTGACAAACTTACTAGTGTCAATTTGAGTTGAACCTACTGAAGAGGTTTTTTAGGTCTCCTTACTCAATTGACACAATGGGAACTCTCTAAGGTTGTGGGTGGCCTATAGTTAAATAGAAACTCCATAGAGGGTTGGTCCCTTGATGCTACACCTATGTTATCACTACACCTTCTCAAATTGAAATGAAAATGGAGAGAGAAATCTTAAAGTAAATGGAAAAGAGGTTATTCACAAAATTTTAGGTCTCTTACTATGGTTTATGAGCTGATAAAAAATATAAAAAAAAGGTTTGAATATAATCACATAACTTCAAACAATTCTCTAGCATAAGTATTTCAATATAGAAGTTACAGTTGAAACATCAACTAAAAGGGGTAATCAAGAGGCCTAAAATGAACCACTAATGAATTTTTCTCATACTTAAGATTTTTATAACCATTTAATATACACCATATGACTTGAAAAGAGATAAATTATTCATAAATAGGAAAGAATGAAGAGGATAAATTCAAGGATATTTAACATCAACAATTCACCATGAATACACTAAATATGAGATGAAAAAGGCAAAATTAGTCTACATTCACTTAAAAATCAATAAAAAGTATAAATTTTAGTAGGGATTCAGTACAATAACTTTTAGGATGCATTTAAAATCCATTTAAGGCCAAATATATAGAATAAAGTAGAAGAGAAAGAGAGGATGTGGAAGAAGTCCATCATGATGTCATATATCATGAAACTAGACACGATGCTAAAAGAAGGTGAAAAAATAGTCATATTATTCATTAATCAACATGTTTTGGTTTGTATTGATGATATATTCATGAGAGGTGTCATAAAAGTGGCTCTTCAACTCCTGTGACTCATCTCTCTTCACTTGAAACTACCTTTTCTTGGTTGGAGGAGTTATAATTTGTTATCTTGCCACATAGCCTAATTAAACTTCTTGGAATATTTATACACCATCCTTGAATATTTAAATTCATATAATATATTGGTTATAAATATATTTAAATTTCATACCTCCTCATATTGTGATTTTAATCATTAAAACCTAAAATTTTATGTCAAAACTTGTTTGGCCCAAAAGAGAGTGAAGGCAAGCCTATCCCTCCTACAAATTTTAGTTTTGTGCTTGAATATTATCAAAAAAATATTATCAACTCTATGTATATATTTTAAAATTTTATTTAGCCTCTATCCAAGATTATATATCACCTTAAATTGAGTTTTCATAGTTTACTATCAAGTAGTTTGGAGAGGGTTGTCTATTCTTGTAATAGAAGTTATTAGAAAACTTGAAGATTGTCTTAATACCTTATCCATATCCCATGATATCAAAACTAAGGTTGAAGATGTTTTAGGCCTTCTTATTTTTCTCCAATAGTATGTTTATCTTGTGATGATATTTGAAAGTTGATAAAATCCTATAGGATTATTTGAAGGTCTTCAACAACATGTCTATTGACTCCCTATGAACAAGTTATTTTCTTTTACTTGAAACCATTGACATTAAATTTATCATGACCTTTATAACCTATAAATTATTTAATTAGGTTATTTTATGTGTGTCATGAGTTTATTGATACCATTGGTGACCTTAATAAGGTTTGTAACCTTGCTTTCCTATGCAACTAAGAAGGCAACCTTCATCATGATTTGGTTCTTTGCTTAGAAACCTATCACATCACCATGAAAGTCTCTTGAAAGGATTACAAAATATTTTTTTTACCTATTCATATGACTATAAATTATCTTCTAATGGTTAGGATGTTCAAATCCATTCAAACACTATGCAAACCAGTTAAAAAATGTAGTTTTAGACATTTATTTTATGTCTCTCTTCACATGTGTCAACATATTAATGTAATAGGTGCTTATAATATGTGAAAAAATCATCAAGGTGATTCCAAGTAATTTTTATGGAATTATGACCACTTAAACCAACATTATCAATCATCGAGATCCTTGAGGGAAAAACATGTTATTTTAAGTCTCTATCCTGTTAACAATTGTTCATAGATTTGAGCCCCCGAATGAATTGAAAAATTTTTAAAAAATTGAATTATACAAAACCTTATAATAAACCCATAATTTAATTCTACCCCATGCATCTACTTATCCAACTTCCCACATGAGAAAGTTTGTCTTCTTGGGCTTGTAAGATTGTGGATGTGCATTCTATAGGATTGTTTAAGAAAAACATGAATTAAAATGCTTGATTTTTTGTTTGAAAAGCCTCCTCTAGGCTGGTTTCATGTCCCATGAGCTCTAAAAATGGTTTCCAATGGATTTTCCCACTTTAACCTCTTAGGACTTACATTAATCCATAGTTGTGGTTTCATGATAATTTAGGGGTTTTATTTCTAATTATCATATTTTTGTGTTCTCTTCTCATTCTAGGGCATATAATCACTATTTAAACCTTAATAATTTTATATAAATTCTTCATGACCTATCAACCTTCAATCTGCACTTCAAAATCACACTTTCCCTTCATGGATTTACTCACAAACTTGGCATAGTCAATATAAGCATGTATCTTCACATTGTTCTCTTAGTCATTTGATTTTTAGATGACTTGTCATGATTTTGAGGACTTATCAAACTTAGGAAGAAGTATTTTAGGTATTTAATATTCCCTATTTTATGTTTCCACTTACTCAATGCTCCTTTATTCTAAAGTGGATACAAAAATTCTCTAGAACTCATGCTTCCTAAACTACTTGTACACAATTATGTGCATTTTCATAGCAAGGATGGTTATAAATTTTTTTAATACATGTTATATTATCTAATAGGATTATATGTACCATTTAAAAAATAATAAACCAATCTCTTTATTATTTTCTTAAAGATCAAACTTCAATAAAAATGTTGATCTTTTAGGTCTCTAAAGGGTTGATATACCTCCCTCAAAAGATTTTGGTTTTCATCTGATGGTTTCTCCCTCACACAATGGATATAAATTATTAAAACATCTCTCCTAAGGTCTCTCACACCCTAAATTACCTTCAAATTTTATTTCCAACACACAAACTACCCCCTCTCTATTTTCTATAAGTAGGCATGTAGGTGCCTAGCTCAAGCTTGAACCATTTCAAACTTGATCTTTTACTAACCTCATATTTGATGATCTTAAATGGTCTTAACATAAATTTTAGGTTAATTTTGTTTGATTTAACACCCTTTTTAACTAATAAACCACATAGTATATGCTATAATCCTTTCCTCTCTACCTTTAGACTTACACAACCTACCTCTACATGCATTAGACATTCTCTTGCCATTTGACCATGGATACTCTTCAAGGAGTTTGAGGTATTTTGTTTGAGTTATAAACATAAATATGGACATCTAAATATTCACTTGAAAATTATAATTTATTCATATGTCTACTACTTGCTTTTTCACATTTGAATCCCCTTGTTTAAAAACACTTTAGACCAATGGCCTTAAGCTTTCCAACTGCAACTTCCATTAATGATGATCTTGAAGGACTTATACACTTATTAAATTATTTATAATAATATTATATAATTCTCATAAGTGATTCAATATTTAATTTATATGAATTACTTCCCAAACATTAAATTTGATCGTTCATAGGACTATATCTCTTGTGTTTCAAGATTGTATGCTTAAACAAGTATATTAAATACACTTGGTTGGTGAATATCAATTGGTTTAGGATTAAATGGATAGTTATACTATTATAAATTCATATCAAATATTTTTTATTATTTCATAATCTCAAAACCCTTTAAACAATGTCAAACAGAATCAACACTTGCACTCTTAAAACCTTGTAGAACTGTACATTGATATTTGGCACATTGATACATATGAATTTTTCTTGAAAATGTGTAGGATAACTATTATAACTTATTTTAGGTATTATAAATCATTTAAAATTATTTTAATCATTTTAATTTTTGTAATCACCTCATAACCCTATTTGTCATGTCCATAACAAAATAATAATGACATTTCTTGCTAGCATCACCATAACCATTAGGAATTTGGGTTGATTTTAATGTTTCAAAGGATATTGGACCTTAAAGAGATAATTTTAAACCATTTTTATGCATTCATAAATATGATACATTCCATTTCAAGATAAAAATTGTGGCTATGGGGTTTAGTGGGGTTTTAGAGGGGTTTAACTTGTTAGTAGTGGTTCATAAACCTCTACACCCTAATCCCAAAACTATTGCCATGAATTTAAAATGAATAGGAGAGGTAAATATTACCTAATATAATTTTTTCTAAAACATCTCATCCTTCATGAAATAAGCTTATGAAAATAGCTCTTCTTAGCTTGTCTATGACTCGATGGCTATCTTGGATGGTTTTTTGCCTTGTTGGATCTATACCATCCTTTTTAGCATGGTTTTAACCTAATTAAGCATGGAGGAGACCTTGAATATGATTATATAACCCTATGCCAATGTTATTTTGGCTAAAGTTGTTTGAGCCAACATAAAACTTGTATGATCTCTCCAAAACCTACTTTCTCTTATTATGCAACTTATCTTTTTTGCACAATAACATGTTGTAGATACATACCAGCCATTCTATGGAGTACTTCTTGTCTTAAATAATGGTATTGTAATGTAAAATGCTCTCTTTGCCTCCTTTTCTTATAATTATACTATATTTGGAGTTGAATCAATAAAACAAAGAGGTTTCAAAAGTGATTTATACATTAGAGAAAGAGTTTTGACACCTCTTAGCAAGGTGTATGGGTGAGAGAGTGATAATATGCTCTTCAAAAAGTGTCACATGACCCTGACAAGACCTATTTAACTTATATGCATGATATCTTACCTTTACACTTTATATTTCATAACCATTTACTTTGCAACATTAAAACATGTAATAGGACCAAAACAAGTGAATACCTTAAACTTCACAAAATTACCTTAAACATTCCAAAGTCTTAAAAAGGCAATATGTCCATATTATCAAAAAAAAAAATGTCTCCATGTTCCACTATATAACACTATGCTTCTTAGATGATCACCATCTCATTATCTTCTTCCATGGATCAAGTGCATCTTGACATTCACAACTTATACTTAATCTTTCCAAGGTTACCTTGAACTTTGCTAAACTGCATTATAAAAGACCTCTTCAAAGATCATGGCATGATGTTGATTGGACAAGACACACAAATGGACTCTCTCATCCTATTAAGACCTTGTTTAGACAATGAGATGATATAAAACACCAAACCATTTCACTAACATGATTATCAACAAGATGAATTCATGGTTAGATGGCTCAGTTACTTAATTTTGAACAATATTTGGCCATGGGTGACTAATTGGCTAACATTTTTGGCAACCTCCTAAGGCACTTTACCCAATAAACATATAGACTAGTGGCCTTAGATAACCCATTGGGCATAGATTCACTAAACATTGCTTCTGTATGAGACAAAATATGAACCTAAACATGACATTGGCTTTTGAAACAAAATGAAAACTGGAAAAACCTTTAAAACACAAACAAAATGAGACACACACAACAAGACAAGGAATACACACAATACAGCCAAAATTTGTTAGAAACACTTGGGGAAAGAAAAGTATAATTTATTATTTACAAGAGGATAAAAATTACGTTAATAGAAATGCTTGACATGTATCCCATTGACTAGTATTTGTACTTATCCATTTAGAGTTGAGAGTTGAAAAGCATTGTGATGCTTGTAATGAGCAATAACATAGGGCCACTCCATAAAGTGTCAAGCTTTGTGTGTCTTATAGGCTTGGCCCTATATTCATCCTATTTTAGAATAAGTTCACCTTCTTGGAATGCTCTTAGAATAGATTTCTTATCAATGTACCTCTTGGTTTGATCTTGATGGGACTCCATAGTATGCATGGCATGATCTCTTGTTTCTTCTAGATCCATCAACTTATCTAATCTAATCTCCATGGCAACATTCCTTATCATATTAATATGATGTGTAAGCTTGATATCTAGTAACTCAAGAGATATGGGTATTTTATATTATTTTACATATAAAATCATGTATGGTGAGTTTCCAATGATTCTTATAGGAGTGATCCTATTAGCCCATAAGGATGTCTTCATGTCATCTTTAATTTTCTTCCAAAGTATTCTTGATAACCTTGATGAGATTCTTGTTTTTGGACTTTTTTATTCCATTTTCTTGAGGATAATAGTTGGAAGATGTACTTAGGTTAATTCCATGCTTCACATCCCACTCACTTATCATAGTACCGAGGAAAGCCATTGAATTATCTGAAATAAGTGTAGAAACTACCCCAAATATGGTTATTATACCTTCATATAAGTCTATCAAATTATTTTTAATATCTTTCTTGAGATATATAGTATTATTCCATCTAGTAAAATAATCATTTGTAGTCAATACCCACTTATGACTAGTACTTATAACTATGAAATCCAATCCCCACTACATGAAAGTTTGGTCTACTTGAATGGGACAGAAGGGGATATCTAAAATATTTTTTTTTCTTATGAATAAGGTACAATTTTATAACTTTATTACCCATGCATCTGACTCCTTGAACAAGCTATGCCAATAATAACCAGCTATCATCACTTTTGTTACTATAGTTTTTGGTTTTAAGTGACCACCTAATGATCTATCATGAAATTATGCCAATACCTTCTCAATTTGATAATCCTATACACACCTTATGATTAATTAATTAAGGTAATTTATAAATATTATTCCATTTACCAATACATATGGAATGGATTATAATCTAAAATGTCTCCTTTTAGCTTTGTCTAAGCCTAATGGACACTCACTGATTTGGAGGAATATAACCATGTCTTATGTCCAACTCATTGTCGATGGAGATTCAATTATTTTAGGGTCATATTGGAGTGATATAACATCCTAAATTTTCTATTTTAATCTAAATCTAAGTCTCACATAGTCCCTTGCCTCTAACTAACTTGGAAACCTTGATATCTATGTCATATTCCATGACTTTGGTGATCCAACCAGCCCTTTTATCATTCAAATATCTACTCAAAAGGAATTATTTGATGTTTTTATGAGACACCATCACATGTTATTTGTTTTTAGAGATAATATTCTTGAATTTTTTAAGGCTTTTTATAATATCAATAACTTTTTTATCTATAAAAGTGTATCTTACCTCACAATCTTCTAACCCTTGGTTGAAGAAAGTAATAGATTATTCAAGACCCTCTTCATTTAATTGTGTCAACATGGTTGAGATTAATTCATAATTTACCAAAGAATACAAGGTTAATTACTTATTTGAATCATGATTTTCAAGTGTTGGAGCTTGAACTATGGCTAGTTTGATAGCACCAAAACTATCTCTTCCTTCTCTAGTCCAACTAAAGGCCTATTTTTTCTTCAACATGGATATTAGAGGCTTGATGGGATTATTAAAATAAGGTATGAATATTTAAATGAAATTTATTTTCCAAAATAAACATGGCATCACTTTATTGTGCTTAGGCAATGAAAAATATAATATAACATTTACTTTTTTAGGATCTATGGAAAGACTTTTATTGGAGATAATGTGGCCCAAAATTTTACCTTCATGAACTACAAATACACATTTTTTAGGAAGATAATACAAACTATCTACATATCTCAAAAATATACCTAATATGAATCAAATTATCACTTTCATCCTTGGATAACACTATGATATCATTAAGATAAATTGACACTATATCATTCATCTAACCTCTGAATGTCATGTCTATGGATCCTTGAAATTTAGCTCTAGCATTGGACAACCAAAAGGAATTTTCATATATGAATATTTTCCCCATTTTTTTGTGAAGGATGAATTATAATTGTCTTTTTATTACACTAAAATCTATTTATACCCTAAATAACCATTAAGGAGAGAAATGTTTAGAACCTACTACCACCTACAAGATTTTCTCCATGGAAAGTAAAGGGTGATGATATTTCAATGAAACTCTATTCAAGTACCTAAAATAAAAAACAATATTATCTCTCCATTCTTATTCTTTACGGGGACTAGATTGGCAACCCAAGATGAGTTTTTGATAGGATAGATGATGCTAGATTCTATCAGCTTAATTAATTCTTTCCTCACTAGGGGATCAATTTTTGGATTTATAATAATTTTCCTTTGCCTTACTATTTTAGCATCCACATCTAACTCTATAGTGTGTTGATCTAGGATAGGGTCAAAAAAAATTAGATAAACTAACTCCCAAGAAAATACATCAAAAAACTCTTTTCATAACTCAATGAATGTAAGTCTCTCTTCCTTGTTACATTCCTTTCCAATTGATAAAAGTTTGTCTGTGAATATGGTGACCCTCTCATAATTATCTTGGTTTTTATATATTCTTATATTGTTTTTATTCATTTGATTGTCATCATTGAAGATAATTTCAAGTGTCATTAGGTATTTATGAAGCTTTTTTGACCTTAATTATAAAATTTTATCACCATATTGATGTTACAATTTATATTGATTTATTAAAGAGAACTTAGCCTCTTCTTAGAGAAAGCATACTATTTGTTTTTCACTATCAAATACTTTCTAATTAACATCATTATCTGGTATATAAGGTCTCACTACTACTTTGACATGTGTTTTGCATATTGAGCTCATGACATCATTAGGGATATCAATTTGAGCTCTAATTATGCCAACCTATAAGCATGCTTAATTTATTCCCTTACAATTGATTATATATTTAAGGCCTTAAAATCTTACATAAGATCTCATACCCTACATTTTAAAGACTTTAGAAATGAATTATTTTTCACATTTTGACCTTTCACTTGATGAACAATCAACTCACTATCACCAAATACTTGTCAAAATGTCACTCCTCTTTTCCTAATGCATTGAAGGCCATGCACAAGTCCTTCATAATTTATTAAATTACAAGTACAAATAAAATGAAATATAAAATTAGTATAATAAATTTCCTTTGAAGGATACACCATCATTTCACCACCTCTTGTACCAATTTTTTTCCTTGATCTATCAAATAAAAACTTCCATAGACCATCCATGGGCTCACTAGGGTTGACCAACTGAAGAATGAAAGAACCTTCCTAAAGTAATCAATACACTCCTGGTCCTAATTATTCCATGAAATTATATCAATCATTTCAATTATGCTCACCTACCTACTCATCAAGATATATTTTGGGTATGCCTTCAAGAGAAATAGTTGGTTCTTGGTCAACATACAGATCTCTTTCATCAATAATAGTGGAATTTACATTAGAAACCTTAGGAACATAAGGTTATATATGACTCTTGGAAATTGATTATTATTTTATTTTAACCTTGGTGCCATACCTAATCCTTAAAACCAAGTAGGACTAATTTGATGATAGGTATCCCCCAATCTTAGTCATGACCTCCTTAGATAGGCATAGGGCAAAGCAGGGTGGTAGGTATATCACAAGAACATATTGAGGAATTAAAAATTTGTGAAAATATTACAAAATCAAATTAATATATTTGATAATACCTATAGTCTTGGTAGTTTTCTAATCTAATTTCAACACTCCTTTGGTGATTGATTGATATTTTAGCCCTAGCTTATCAACCATATGTTTAGGCATTATAGAGGTACTAACCCCAATATAAATAATAAAATTATGAACCAAATACTCTCCTATTATTTGAGAGAGATATAAATGAGGAGGATTATCACTCTTGACTTGTTTTCCTCCCTTGGGATGATTGTCATTCATGATGACTACTCTCTCTTTTGTTGATCTAGCTATAAGGTTGAGATTAGATAGCTCTTATTGAAGTAGATGTTTTTGTCCAAGAATGGATAATTTATCACACATCATAATCTTTACATTTCCTACTTCATTTTATCAACAATGTTGATATAATAACTAATAACCTTTGGTTGTCCTTTAGGATCAATAACACTATCTTCAGCTTGTGAAGATTGAGGTAAGGGAATAACTCTTACATTCTAATTTTTTTGCACTTATTAAAATTTAGTGGATAAATTAGGCCTATTATCCCCTTTATATTATTAAAGAGGTAAAATATGCATTTACTTATTTATTACCTTTTTATTTCTCTTTTTTTAGCCCTTATGTTGGTTGCAACACGAGTATCAAAGTTACTCATACCTCCAAACTAATTCATAACACAATAGTCTCCTTTTTGCCAATTAAAATAGGTGGAATAATTTTTTAATTTCTCTTGATTAGTATCTACTTATGCTGGTATCTTAAATTTTGGAGTTTGAGAATCTTGTATACCTTGAGAAACTTGAATATTTAGAGAATTTTGATCACCTTGCACCATGTGAGATTGATTAGACATACCATTGGAGTAAAAAATATAATTTTGGAGTTGATTATAAGGAAGGCACCATGATTAATCTTAGAATAATTTGTTTTGAGATGGAATAATATCATTTGAAGATCTAGCATCATTTGGATTGTAGTTATTATGAGGCCTAACATTGGTGATTTGTCCTTGACCTTGATAGTTACCTTGAAAAGTAGGTCTATTAGCCTGATTGAAATATTTATGTGGATAAAAGGCATGAATTTATGATATTTTTGCCTCTATATTTTCAAATTTTCATTTCCAAAACTTTGTATAAGAGTCTTGACTTCATGTAGGTAATTAGGAAGACTAGAGGCATCCTTTTCTTAACTATTTGGTGAATGAATAGAAGCTAATATGGGTACTGCAAGGGGAGTATAAGAAGTAAAAGGATAATTTTTATAAAAAAAAATCATATAAGGCCTTAGATAAATCTTTCGATCTTGGATAATATAATTTTCATCCCATATTTCCACCTCAGATTAGGCAATGTGTTCCCTCTATTGATTGAATCATTATTGCTATGTCACTATTCAAGGCCCTCAAATAGAAGAGAGCATAGTTTTTAATGGGTTTGAATATCATTGGGATCTTATCCCAAGTTGTTTGAAACATAAATTTTGGAGGATCTCTCTTTATGGTATTCAATTGCTCCAACAAGGACAAATGATCACTCTTACCCTCAATATGCTTGAATATGTGTTCTCCTAACTCATCCCAAGTGGTAATAAAATTAGGTCTCAAGCCTATATATTATTAATGAGACTTCCATTTTAATTAAGTGTCCAATAATATAATTGATGCATTCTCTTGTGTCACATGATTCATAGAACAAATGTTAGAAATATCTTTTATATTCTTAATAGGAATAATGGAATATTATCTAGTGAAGTGTGGGATAATTTTAATGGAATAAATAGATATGTCATCATATTGAGCTAGGATTAAAGGGTTTTCACCATTGAAAGGAACAAAATCCTGATTTATGGGCACTACCATCTTGAAATTTGGAATCAAACAAAAACTTTCTATACATAGATTTGTAGAAACAATAAAAGATCTTTCTAGATAAGGGTGTGTAGTAGAAAATATCCTTTTCTTATTTTAATGATAAGTTAATTATATAAACTAAAAAGGATCACCTTTATCATAATAACTTGTAGTTATCTTTGGCATGAAAACTAGACACTAGTATTGAAACTAGGATGTTTTAAAACTTGTTGGAGTCACCAAATGTTGAATGTATATGTTATGACAGTTGAAATTATGTCAATACCAACATTAACATTGAGTAATTTTCTTGAATTTGGTTCCCACCAAGTGTGCCAAAAAATTCTTTTCACTTTGAGTTACACCCTTTTAGGTATTAGGTCTCCTTATTCAATTGACATAATGGGAACAATCTAAGGTTATGGGTGCTTATAGCTAAAGAGAACCTCCAAAGAGGGTTGGATCCCTTGATACTACACATATATTATCACTACACCTACTCAAATTATAATAAAATTTGATATATAAAGAATAAAGTAAATAGAAAATAGGGTGAATCTAATCACACAAGGCTAAACAAAGCTAATAAGGTTGACTATAATCACACAACTTCAAACAATTATCTACCATAAGTATTTCAATATTTAGGTTATATCTAATACATCAATTAAGAGGGGTAATCAAGATGCCTAAAATGAAGCACTAATGAAAATTTCACACACTTAACATTTTCATAACCATTTAATACACACCATACGACCTAAAAAGAGATAACTTATTCACAAATAGACAAGAATGAAGAGGAAAAATGTATGGAGATTGAACATCAACACTATTATTCATCAAAAATTCCCCATTAATACACTAAATATGAGATGAATAAGAAAAAAATAGTTTACATTCATTTAAAAAGTAACAAGTATCAATTTTATCAAGGTTTTACCATACTAAACTGGAGGATACCTTTACAAGCCATTTAAGTCCAAATATATAAAATAAGAGAGAGAGAGAGAGAGAGAGAGAGAGAGAGAGAGAGAGAGAGAGAGAGAGAGAGAGAGAGAGAGAGAGAGAGAGGACATTGGAAAAGTCCATCATGACTGTCATCTATCCTAAAAATAGTTACAATGCCAAGAGAAGGTGAATAAATAGTCCTTTTATTTAGTCATCAACATGTGTTGGCTTGATTTTATGATGAATTCATGAGAGGTGGCATATAAGTGGATATTCAACTCCTATGACTCATCGATGTTCACTTAAAACTTCCTTTTCTTTGGAAAAGTTACAAGTTGTTATCTTAACACATGACCTACTTGAACTTTTTGTAATATTTCTATGCCATGCTTGACTCTTTAACTTCATATTCTATCTTGGTAAGAAATATATTTAAGTTTTTTACCTCCTCATATTGTGATTTCAGTCATTAGAACCTACAATTTAATGTCAAAATTTGTTTGGCCCAAAAGAGGTGATTAAAGCAAGCTTATATATCCTAAAAAGTCTAGTATTGTTCTTGAATATTTTTACAATAGTTTTATCAACTCAACATAGATCTTGTAAAATATCATGTGGCATTTATCCAATTTTATATATCACATCCAATTGAGTTTTCATTGTTTACTAACAAGTAGTTTGGAGAGGGTTGTGTATTTTGTGAATATAAGTTCTAAATAGACTTGAAGACTATCTTAATACTTTGTCCCTATCCTATGATCTTAGTACTAAGGTTTAAGTTTTTTTAGTCCTTATTATGTGTTGAGTTATGGAGCTAAAAGCTTCACAGGTATGCAAATGTGGAGGTTGCTGAGTTATAGAGTAATTAACATCAGTCAGGCCAACTGACGTCAGTTATCTTTAGCTACACAGTAACTGACATCAGTTATGGTCAGCCGGCATCGGTCAAATAGGAATCAACATCGGTCACCTGTGTGTTTCCAAAATTGTTGTTCTAATTTTAGACAAACAGTTAGTTTGCATGTAAAAACTAAATTTATTCTTGAGTCTGCATTTCTAATTATTGTTTGGTTTGGGATTTATTTAAGAGACCCATGGGGCTGTATTGTAATAAGGACTAAAGGATTAGATCCTCAAGAGTAAGATCTAGAAGGTTTTCAAGAGTGCAAGACCAGGGATATCTACAGGTAAGTAAGTAGGAAACAACAATTGGGTTGATTGTCACTAAAAGTATAGGCAACAACAACCATTGGGTTGATTGTTACATGTAAGCAAGGTCAGTTGATTTGCAAGTGTGCAAGATCAAGGAGATCTACTGGAAGAGGGAACAACTCAGTGTTGAGTTGGTTGTAATTGATTGAGAGAGAGAACTCTTGAGGGAGAATTATTGTATACCCAATAGGTGTGGGAAGAGTGAGATTTCTTCATTGTATTTCTTTCTGGAATAGTGTTAATATAGATTGTATTATTTCTCATATCTCTTATTCTTTGTTGTTTTTGATTTCTAGTTACTTATTACTTCTAGTTTAATTCTATGTTTAGTTGCTTATACAAAAGTAATCAATTGTACTCTAAGGAGGATCCTGATAGTTGGTATCAGAGCTAGGATCACTAACAAGTGGTAGAGCGGTTTAGTGTTTGTTGATTACAGGTTCACTCTCAGGGGTTTCTAATTGAGTGGGAGTAAAGCAATGGTAGAAGAAAGTAAACAAAGAATGGAGAAATTCAATGGCAAGAATTATCAATTATGGAGGATGTAGATAGAAGTAAACTAAGAATGGAGAAATTCAATGACAAGAATTATCAATTATGGAGGATGCAGATAGAAGATTATCTATATCAAAAAGATCTGTACTTACTGTTGGGTGGGGTTGCAAGTAAGCCCATAGATATGAAAGATGAAGAATGGAATGTTCTTGATCTAAAGGCTCTTGGATCTATAAGGTTGAGCCTGGCATCATCTGTGATTTCCAACTTATCACAGGTAAAGACAATGGTAGATTTAATGGATACTTTGGAAAATTTATATGAAAAACCCTTAGCTTCAAATAAGGTATTTCTTATGAAGTAATTATTTAATTTGCAAATGCAAGAAGGTGGATCAGTATGTAGTCATCTTAGTGATTTCCATGGATTAGTAAATCAGTTAAATTCAGTCAAAATAGTTTTTTATGATGAAATTAAGGCTCTCTTAATCTTATGCTCTTTACTTAAAAGTTGGGATAGTTTGGTAATGACATTTAGTAATACTGTGTCTGCTTCAAATATCTTGAAATTTGATGATGTTGTTAGTGTAATCTTGAATGAAGAAATTTGTAGTAAAAGCATAGGGGAAACATCATGTAATGCTTTAAGTGTTGAAAGCAAGGGAAAGCAAAGAGAGAAGGTCAAGCAAGGGAAATCAAGGTCAAAGATAGGTAGTAAATCCAAATCCAAAAATGGAGGTATAACCTACTGGAAGTGGAAAGAAAGGGCATGTAAAGAAAGATTGTTGGTTGGTAGAAGATCAGCATGAAGGAAATAAAGAAGCAAATGATGTAGGTATTGTTGCATGGGATGCTCTTATATTTTCCTTAGATAAAGTAGAATCTTGGGTTTTAGATTTTGGTGCCTCTTTCCATGCAACCCCAAATAGAGAATTTTTCCATGATTATGTCCATAGAGACTTTGAAAAAGTTTATTTAGGGGATGGTGAGCCTTGTCAAATTGTTGGCAAAGAGAAAGTACAACTAAAATTGTAGACTAGAAACATATGGGTGTTGAAGGATGTCATGCATGTTCCCATCCTGAAGAGGAGTCTAATTTCTGTAGGAAAGTTGGGTGATCAGGGTTGCACAGTAACTCTCACAGCATAATCTTGAAAAGTTTCCAAGGGTGCACTTGTATTAGCAAGAGGTAAGAAAGTAGGTACACTTTATCTATCTACTTGTATTACTGATTATTCTCCTTCTGTCTTATCTACCTTAGATGTAGATGTAAAGCTATGGCTTAGTAGGCTTGGTCACATGAGTGAGAAGGGAATGAATGTTCTTAAGTTTAAAGGTAAGCTTTTAGATTTGAAAAGCATAGATTGAGATTTTTGTAAGCATTGTATTTTTGGGAAATAGAAGAAAGTGAGGTTTCTCAAAATTGGGTCAACAAAGAAGTACAAGTTGGAGCTTGTTCACGTAGACATGTGGGGACTAGCTCGGGGAGCTTCTATTGGAAGATCATAGTGTTATACTACAAGAAAGGTATGGGTTTATTGCATAAAGAGGAAATCTAATGTTTTTGACACATTTAAGAATTGGAAAGCCTTGGTTTTCAAGGAGAAGATGATGGACAGAGATCATCTCAAGAGGCTAAATAATTATGAGCAGGGTAATGTTGATTTAGACAAGGTTATGTTCCAAAATGAGCTCACAGGTAAAAATCATCACTCACAGGAAAACACAAACATCGACATCGGTCAGGAAGGAACCGACGTTGATCAGGCAAGAACTGACATCGGTCTAATGGAGACCAAAGTTAGTTATGTTGGGTAGGTGGAAACTGACATCAGTTAGGGACATCAGGTGGAATCAACATCAGTTAGGTGCAGACCAAGGTCGGTTAGAGATGACTGGGATCGGTCACTGTTAGAATGAATTTTGGGTGGATAGCAAGCTGTTAATGAGTCTCAAATGCCCATGAAGAGGTCTGAAAGGGTAAGTAAACCTCAAATTCATTATTCCCCTTCTTTATACTACTTGTTGCTCACTGATGGTGGAAAACCAAGAAGTTTTGAAGAGGCAATGTAGGTAGAATCTAAGAAATAGTGGGAGCATGGCATTAATGAGAAAATTTATTCCTTAGAAGAGAACCAAACATGGGATTTGGTAGAGTTGCCAGCTGAAAAGAAAGCACTGAAAAATGAATGGATTTACAGGTTAAAGAAAGGAGAGAATGGATAGGTGAGATAGAAGGCCAAGTTATATGGTCTTGAGCAAGCTGTAAGACAATGGTGTTTGAGGTTTGATAGGTTTATGACAGAGCATGGCTTTAGTCAATGTCAATGTGACCATTGTATTTATTTTACTAGGTCGGATAATATTAGCTACATTATCCTGTTACTCTATATAGTGTATATGCTTGTTGTAAGGTCACACATGTAGGGAATTACTAAGCTAAAGGTAAAATTAGCTAAGATATTTGCCATGAAGGATTTAGGAGTAGCAAATAAAATCCTTGGCATGAGTATTTCTAGAGATAGGGAAAATCACAAGTTGATTTTGTCTCAAGAGGATTATGTGAATAAGGTAGTGGAGAGGTTCAATTTGCAGGATGCAAAATTGGTAAGCACACCTATGGCTAAAAAGTTCAAGTTAAGAATAGAAATATGTCCTAAATCACATGATGAGGTTGAGTACATGGTATGTACTAGACCTGATATTGCCCAAGCAGTGGGAGTTATCAACAAGTTTATGGCCAATCTAGGAAAAAAGTACTGGAAAGTAGTTAAGTGGATTCTCAGATATCTGAGAGGGACCAGTAGTAGGTATTTATGCTATGTAGGGTTAAACACTTCTCTACATGGGTATGTAGATTCGAATATGGTAGGTGACTTGGATGGTAGGAGAAGCACCACAGGATATGTGTTCACTATTGGTGGAATGATGGTTAGCTGGATTTCAGAGTTGTAGAAGGTTGTTACAGTCACAGAGGCTAGCAAGGAAATGATATGGATGACTCAATTCATGGAAGAGTTGGGAAAGGAGTAAGAGAGTTGTAGATTATACAGTGATAGTCAAAGAGTAATTCATTTGGCAAAGGATTTAGCCTTTCATTTAAGAACTAGATATATATAGCTTAGGTACCACTTCATTAGATAGGTTTTGGAGGATGGTCAGTTGAAGCTGGAAAAGATCCATATGGATAAGAACCCTGCAGATATATTAATAAAGCTAGGAACAAAGGAGAAGTTGAATCTTCATTCAAATTTTGTTGGTCTTCAAGATTGATCTTGAAGATGGAGATACAAGCCAAAAATATATTAGAGGATGTTGCTATATAGGTATAGGTATAGGTGAAGCTGTTTATCTCCAAGTGGGAGATTGTTGAGTTGTGGAGCTAAAAGCTTCATAGGTATGCAAATGTGTAGGTTGCTAAGTTACAGAGTAACTGACATTGGTCAGGCCAATCGATGTCAATTATCTTCAGCTACATAGTAACTAACATCAGTTATGGTCAACTGGCATCGGTCAGACAAGAACCAACATCGATCACTTGTGTGTTTCTAGAACTGTTGTTCTAATTTTAGATGAACAGTTAGTTTGTATGTAAAGACTAAATTTAGTCTTGAGTCTATGTTTCTAATTATTGTTTGGTTTGGGATCTATTTAAGAGACCCATGGGGTTGTATTATAATAAGGACTAAAGGATTAGATCCTCAAGAGTAAGATCTAGAAGGTCTACAAGAGTGCAAGACCAGGGAGATCTATATGTAAGTAAGCAGGCAACAAAAATTAGGTTGATTGTCATTGAAAGTGTAGGCAACAAAAACCATTGGGTTGATTGTCACATGTGAGCAAGGTCAGTTGATTTGCAAGTGTGCAAGATCAAGGAGATCTGCTAGAAGAGGGAACAACTCAGTGTTGAGTTGGTTGTAATTGATTGAGAGAGAGAACTCTTGAGGGAGAATTACTATACACCCAAGAGGTGTGGGAAGAGTGAGATTTATTCATTGTATTTCCTTCTCGAAGAGTGTTAATATAGATTGTATTTTTTCTCGTATCTCCTATTCTTTGTTGTTTCTAATTTTTAGTTACTTATTACTTCTGGTTTAATTTTGTGTTTAGTTGCTTATACAAAATTAATAAATTGTACTCTAAGGAGGATCCTACATTATGGGTTTTTAGGAGTATGTTAATCTTGTGATGAGCTTGGAGAGTTTATATAATCTTGTAGGCTTATTTGAAGGTCTTCAACAACATGTTTATTAAACTTCCTATGAACAAGTTCTTTTCTTCTTCCTGTAGCCATTGAAATAGACTTATTCATGATCTATAGAACCTATCAATGATGTCATTATGTTATTTCAAGGGTTTCATGAGGTACTTGATATGATTGGTGACTTTGAGAAGGTAAGTAACCTCACTTTCCTATGTAAACAAGAAGGCAACCTTAATCATGACTTGGGTTTTTGACTGGAAACTTATCACATCACCAATAAAATTTATTTAAAATCTTATGGAAGATTTTGGGACTTTTGACCAGGCATATAAATTCTCTTCCAATGGTTAGGAGGTTTAAATCCATTCAAACACTATACAAACTAGTTGAAAAATGTTGTTTTATACCTATATTTTATGTCTCTCTCTTCACATGTGCCAACTAATTACTCCAATAGGTGCCTACAAGATGTAAAGAAATAATCAAGGTGACTCTATGGTATTTGGGGGTAATTAGGACCAATTAAACCAAATTCTTAATCATCGATCTCTTTGAGGGCAAAATGACTAGTTTTAGGTCTCTAACTCATTAATGATTATTCATAGAGTTGAGCAAAAAATGTTAGATAATTAATCACCCATGACTAATGATTGTTCAAAACTAGGTAACTAATTCATTTAACCTTTAATTGGTCTTTTTTATAATCATGTTGGTGTTATGGTTTAGTGTTGTATGTCATTTCAAAGTCTAAACAAGGTCTTAATATGAGATATAGTCCATGTGTGTGTGTTGTCTAATCATGTTCATTCCATGATCTTTGAATAGGTATTTTTCAATGTAATTTAGCAAATTTTAAGGTAACTTTGAAAATATTAAGGTTAAGTTGTGAAAGTCAAGATGTACTTGATCCATGGAGGAAGGCAATGAGATGGTGGTCATCTAAGAAGCATAGTTTTCTATAGTTGATCATGGAGCTAGAAAAAAATTTGATAAGATGGACATATTTACTTTTTAATACTTTGGAAAGTTTAAGGTAATTTTTTTATGTTTAAGGTATTCACTTATTTTGGTCTTATTACATGTTCTAATGTTGTAAATTAACTTGCTATCAAATATCAAGTGTAAAGGTAAGATATCATGAATATAGGTCAAAGAGGTCTTATTTGGACCATGTGAAACTTGTTGAAGATCATATTATATCTATCTTAAACATACACCTTGTCAAGAGGTGTCAAAACTCCTTCTCTAATGTATAACTCACTTTTAAAACCTCTTTATTTTATTGATTCAACTCTAAATATAGTATAATTCTGGGAAAATGAGGCAAAGAGCATGTTTTATGTTAAAATATAATTACCCAATACAAGAAGGAATCCATGAAATATATGGTACATAGCTAAAATAGGTTATTATGGTAAATGGACAAGTTACATAATAAGAAAAAGTAGGTTTTGGAGAGATCAAGTAGGCTTCATGTTGGATTAGGCATCTTCAACTAGAATAACATTGAAATGGGGTGATATATTCATCTCCAAGGCATCCTCCATTATTAATAATTTCAAAAGCATGATAAAAAAATATGGTACAATTCCAAACAAGGTAAAAAATCATCTAAGATATCCATCGGGTCATTGACAATATATGAAGAGTTATTTTAATAAGATTATTTCATGAAGGAGGAGATGTTTGAGACCAAATGATCTTAGGTATTTTTACCACCCTTTTGCCCTATAAATTAATTTTAGTAATTTTTGGATTAGGCAAAAATGCTTTATGAACCATTTCTAACAAGTTAAAGACCTAAAACTACTTATTTTTCCCTCAATGAACTCAATGACTAAGAATTTTGGTTTAATTGGTCCCAATGCCCTCTAAATTCCTTAAAATCACCTTGATTATATATTACATCTAAAATAAATTCATAATAAAAGGTAAAACTGGATTTTCTATTACTTTAATGGCTTATAAAAGGATTCACCATACTCGAGTGGAGGATCCCTTTCAATGTTAAAATTAGGCATACATATAGGACAAGAGAGAAGAGAGAGAGAGAGAGAGCTAATTATGGCTATAAATAAATTTTGGAACAAGTTATAACTAGGATAATATGCTAAAGGATAGTTATGAGGTCCATCTTCAACATGTGTACACTCCATCTAATGATGATCTCCTTAAGGTGGTATAGGAGTGATGTTTGGCTTGGTGATTAACCCTTAAGAACTTTAAAATGACCTTTGGAGTGATAATTATATGAAAAATCATATTCTTAGATTATAAATTCCTTTGACACTTTTTGAACATCCATAATCAATCATATCTCCATCTATGTTTTGCAATTTTCTTCATAGTTCTCCCATTTACTCTCTTGGAGGCCTATTCCTTATAGCCCTATTTTGGTAAAAATCTCCTTAGTTTTAGATATCCACAATTATTCTAGGAAAACTAAGGGAATATTAGGGTACTCATTATCCCCTTATATATTCACCCAAAATTTCATGTCCTAAATCCTAAGGTAGACCTACTTTCTCAACACCCACCTTTCCCAATTAGACTTAATTAGGCCTAATGCAAGCCTACAGTAATTAAGATATTAAAAGGACATAAACTACCACAAAAATCACTTATGACACATCAAAACATGTTTTATTACAATTTTTTAAGATATTCCAAGGGTTAGAACTCAAGTTAGGCAAGTTTCAAGATTTCTAGCCCTAGTTGGCAAAAGTATAGCCCTAATTAGGCTAAGAGATAAAAAAAATTACATGGAGAGAGTTATAGGGTGCTTAAATATAAACAAATAAATTTTTCATGTCTTACCTATCCTCCTTCAGCTATTATATCCATTTTTTTTTAAAGATTAACCTTTGTACCTCTCTAATGTGCCAATTTCTCACTATTTTATGTGCATTTTGGACTATATGCATGGTTCTAAGTGTTTTTTGGTGTTTTGATCCACTTATAAACCATGGGAATTAAAATTATATTCATTTATTCCACCAAAATTTCTCTATCCATTAAAATCACAAATTCTAATTTAAACATTTCATATTCCTTTGGATTCTTGAAAATAGGCTTGTAGAAGGAGTTCTTAAGATGCTTGTAAGTGTTTCTCATGGTTTGATGTTTTTAGGGTTCAAGAATGAATATTTTATTCAATTATAATATTTTATATACCTAAAATATAAATTTTAAACATATTATTAAGACTTTCATCTTTAATTTTCATCTTCAAACCATCAATACTATGCGAGGTTTACCCTCTTTCTTGAGAATGGAGATGTACAAGTCTACAAACCTATAAGTATGCATTATTTTCAATATGAGATATTAATGAAATGTATTCATGGTAATTTTATCCCTATTATTTCCTCATTGACACTCCCATAATCACATCAATATTATCACTCTTTATTTACATGTTTAAACCCTCTAGTTCTTGCATGGTTTGATTCTTAGGCTAGAGAGTATGGACCTACAAATTTGAAAATCTATAGGTCTACATTCTCTTTTCTTTAAGAAATTAAAAACACTATCCTTTGTCATTTAGTCCATATATTCATATATGTGAGCCTTCAAAATAATTTTTAAGATCACACACTCCTTGAAACATCTCAAAGGCATCTCAAACACGTAGTGTTACTTACAAGCACCAACTGATGCTCTTTAGGCCTATACCTACAAGTCAATTTCAAGAGTAATTTTTGGGATTTTAGTCCTATTGGTCATTTTTTGCCCACATACCAAGCTTGTGCCCAAATGGATCAGGTTGCTAATAGATGAGTAGATGAATATATTTCTTGGATAGAATGACTAGACCAAAGAGATCATGCAGCTTATAAAGCTTTTGAAACACTTTAAGTCCACTTAAATTTCAATTTATCAATTTCCAAAGGACAAGTCTATAGGCAAAACATAAGGATCCAAACATGTCTCCATCATGGTCATAACATTCAAGAGCATAAATTAGGTTTTTCACAAGCCCTGAGAGTTCATTAAAACCTTGAAGGATTGAGAAAAGGATGAATTGGGTAGTTTAAAGACTAGACCATCATCAGGACATCATCAAAAAATGGAGTGGACTAGTTCACTTTTGAATTTTATAAATCTGATTAGAAAGAATTGATAATTAAAATATTATATTGCCATGTATTTCTTCATGCCAAGAATATGCTCTACAAGTTTCATGTCTGCATGAGCTTTCTATCTCAATTTCTAATTGTTAAAAGTTGAATCTACAGAGTAGGATATTCATGCAAGTTTCAAGTTGGAGATTTTTTAAATTATCATTTAGATTCAAAAATACTTAAAAGGTTTAAAGTTGAGAAAGATATAATGGTATGATTGATCTCACATTTTGACACATGAGATCTAATGGTTCACACTAGGGTAAAACAAGTCAAAAGGTCCTTGGGTTAAATCCCTTTAAAGAGATACAAGTTGGCCAAGATCTAACAATGCAGATCAACCAAGAAAATATATGATGGTGTGCGATCATTGACAAGAAAGTGGGCCCAATCAAGATGTATGACTCATATTACTTCATATAACTTGATCCAATAATGTGATATGAGTAAAAAATTCAAGGAGTTCAAGAGGCTACCATGTGAAACAAGCATAGAAGTTGACAGACTGAAAACAAGATCCTAAGATCAATGTGTGATTGTCAAATTTCTTGAGCATTATTAGGCTAGTAAAGAATCAATACACCATGTTCATTAGTACCAAGATGATCCAACATTATGAGGGAAGTCAAGAATTTAATAGGATTTGTCAAGCCAATGAGAGTAAAGATAGGTTGGAGCATTTTAATTGGCCTAAGTAATATTTGAACGACAAAGTCAAAGCCAAGGGCTAATTTTCAACTAAGGCAAATAGGTCTTGTAGGGTCATCATTATACCATTAGAGCTTGATTTAATGCCATGAAAAATCCATAGCTATGCATTAAAATATAGAGACAATATAAGAGACACCATTAAAGCTAAATATAAACCTCTGGTTCAAATATCTATGGCACATAGGGTCCATTATATGGCTATGTTCACCATTATTTCAAGAAGGATGCATGTATGTAATGAGCTCTCAATTTATATAGATGATAAAGGCCAAAAATAGGTCTTATAGACCTAATAGAGATCAAGATAAAAGTTATATAGTCTATAGGTCTACATTGACATATGTGGCTACAAGAAAACCAATAAAAGAGATTGGTTTTCCTTCTATATAAAATATCTAGTCTAGATTTGATCAAGGGTAGATATATGTGATTATAAAGAAGCTCCTTATCCTTTAGCATGGGCATATTTTTGACAAATAGTCACCTAAATACAAAAATCCATGATTCTATCAGATCCATGAGCATGAAAGGTTTGTCTTTAGTTATAAATGTCATAAAAGATCAAAGAAAAGGATTCAGTGGTTTGAAATTATAGATAGGAACATTCAATACATCCTCAAAACCTTTGGGTACTTTCACATTTGGTTAGCCATGACTAGTGTCCTAATTCATAAAAAAGGTGTCAAGGCATTCATTGGATAAAAAATATGGTAGCTCAAGTTCAATTAAATAAATGGGATAAGTGTTCCCTCTATAATGGTGTGCTCCCACATTCTTTCTCTCTCTCTCTCTTTTCCTATATATCCTAGTTTCATTCCCATTATGGGAGTTATCAATTCTTATAATTTTTCATTATTTTTTGGGATAAAAATACTCATTGAGACTCTTTTAAAAGTGTTCTCATTTGATATGGTTAAACACTATCAAAACATTGTAAGAACTACCTTTTGAAGTAATAGAATTAACTCTTTCCCTATCTCTTACTTTCAATCAGTGCTTAGTATGCTTGTGTATGGTAAACTTGTGAAGGAGAGTCTTCATAATTTTGTGTCCTTATACTTGCCTCTTTTAAGGTGTTTCAAATATAAATTTTAGGTATATTTTAGTGCTCTACTTGGGGCCTCTTTAATGAATTATTTATGCAACTAGTGAGATTGTGAGGCTGTGTGAGTTATAGTTGTTTTTATGTTGATCCAGTGTGAGTTCAATCTTGTATGAGTGTCCATTTTAAATTTGGTGCATAACCTATTATCCTTCTTATGAGCCCTTAAACCCTTTCTAACCCTTTTCTCAATAATTTTCATTAGTTTAGGTGAGCATCAAGAGGAAGTCAGCCTTCTTTTGAGGTCCAACCCCATTATAGGTGACCCACGGCCTAGGGTTATTCCCATTGTGTAGCTAAATTAGAGGGAACCTAAAAAAATCTCTCCAAGTGTGAAAATTGAGACTATAAGCGTTTATGGCACACCTAGTGGGACTATATTTCAGGAAATATTGATCAATTTTGATGTTGGATTGATCAAATTTATAGCAATTAAGCTCCCAAGCAACAACATCTGGTGACTCTAAAATAAAGATCCAAATTTTTGGTAGTAGAGTAGTAACTTCATCTCATGCCAAAGGAGATAATAAGGTCAACTTCAAGAGGTATTCCCTTTGAATTTGTTCAACTATCTTTAAATTTAGCAAAAAGATTAAGGTTTGCCAATACACATCCATATCAGGGAACCTTTGCTCCTAAATCACTTTCAAGGCCTACACCTACAAGAAGAGCTTTACTAAATCCTTTCATTTCTATGGAATCCCATATAACTTTTCCATTTATGGCTTTTAATGGCTAAAGTCCTCTAGACCTGGCTCAATATGATCCTATCCCAGTTACAACCCTTAAAAGTGTTCCTTATTATATTGAATACCAAGCTACAACACCTTCTGAGCACCTCATGGACATAGCCATTTTTTTTAATATCCATAATGTCACTAAGGAAAACATAACTATTAAGTTATTAGATAATTATTTCAAAGGAAAGGCCCTAGATTGGTATAGAGGCCTTGCTGCTAATTTTATTCAAACATGGGACCAATTAGGTGATACCTTGTGTAAACAATTTGAGGATAAAAGTGACCATTTTTCACTTGTATAATAACTAACTACCATTAAGAGATATCCTCATGAAGTCATGAAAGACTTCAACACAAGGTTCCAAAAAATTGAGATAGAATTCTAGTCGCAATTAGACCAACTCCTAACTTCACCTTCCTCTAATATTTGAAAGCTTTAGATAGTGATATAGCAGTAATGATCCAATCTATGGGAGGGAATATACTTATAGATGCTTATGAGGTAACCATCAAAGCGTAAAATTATCTATTTCAAGTTGGAAAGCTTACACCTAGACCACAAATGCCCTTATTTCCTAAAATTAGACCACCTCCTATTGATATCCCTCTACTTGATGTCATTCCTTATACACCAATAAATATTTTAATACCTAACTAAAATAATAAAAATCTTCTACTAGTGGATCTAGTGATTCCCAAGAGAAAAATAACCTTCAAGAGCTCAAGAGCATGTTCCAATCCTTACGAAATGAGCTAGTAAATGTCAAGAGGTAGTAGGCTTTCAATGGGCCTTATCAAGGTTCATATAACCCTCAGAAACAAGATTTTCAATAAAATAGGCCACCATACAAATGGAACTACCAAGGCCAAGGCCAAGGTCAAAACTAAAGACAAGGGTAGCATGGCTACAATAGGCAAAATAACTACAATATTAATGTTGCAAGAACTTCCAACACTTTGGTCCCAATTCAAAATAATTTGGCTCAAGAAACTAAGGGTACCATGCCTTGAAATTAGTATTTTGGACAATATATTATTTTAACCACTAATTTCACCCAATATTTTAATGATCAATGATATCAAGCTATTAATTTTGTGTACAACCAAGCTCTTATGGCCTAAAATATAGAGGTACCTATTATGACCAAGATGGATAAGCCTCAATAAGGTTAAAATAATGATTAGGAATTAGATTAATTGGGTGCCATAATGATGAACTATGAACAAAAAGAGTGTTATGCACTTAACCAACAAGCTAGCTCCAGCCAGGGATACATTCCAATAGCTAAAAATACCAAATTCAAAAGAAGAAACATGGAAAGTAACCAAGAACCAAGTAAGGATGATCCTACCTTTACTCTTTGAATATCAAATCCAATTGTACTTTATATTATTCCAAAGGTCCCAATAGTTCTAAGGGGTTAGAATTAGGGAAATGTCTTGGTCTCTCAAAACTCACAAGCTCAAGGTATAGTTGTGGCCCCTAAATCACAACCAAAGGTTGGTAGTTCACCCATCAACATTGTGGAACAAATGAAGAAGTAAAATGTGAGTGTGACAATGTGGGATGTGCTCTTCATGCTTGGTTAGGTGGATATCCTCCAAAAAATACTATCATAGATCAATGTTGCAGACAAGCCACCAAGTAAAGAGAGTGTGGTCCTTACCAATGTAGTTAAAGGACCAAATGAAAAGAAATTAGGTAAAAAAATAAAGTTCCCTCCCTTCTATACATCAATGATCATTAGAAACTCTCTAATACACAATTGTTTAGTGTACAATGGGGATAGTTTCTTAGTAATTCCAAATTCCACAGCTAATCAGCTTGTTCTTAAATATGAGCCCCAGTCCAAAGGAGTGCTATAACTAAATGGTTCTTTTACCAAGCCATCTAACATAATCAAGGAACTCAAATTGAACCTACATGCTTGTCCTAGTGTCTCAGTGGTTTAATATGTTATGATCATAGATGTGCCTCCTCGCTTTTCTCTATGCCTATCTAGGGAGTTCACAATAAATATTGGAGGCTACCTTGTAGTAGATTGGTCATATATTGCATTCAGGACAAGGTATTGATTTTTATGTTCTTGGATGAGTTATGTAATGATAGCCAGTTGGTATACAATTTAGAAGGTGTTAAAGAAAGAGACTTGGGTGTGTATTGTTTACATGAAGAAAGCCAATCCATGCCATCTCTCATAGGGCCTCAAGAAGACCTTAGTGGTCTATGGAAATTGTTATTTTATGGCTCAAGGAGCAAACATGGAGTGGGAATAGGTACTATGATAATTTATCCTTCAAATAACAAGTACTTACCTTCATATAGGTTCTAGTTTAGTTGATCCTGTAATGCATTAGAATATGAAGGCCTTATTCATGGCCTTTAATGGGCTAGTAATAGAGGGATTAAAAAATTATGATTTTATGGGGATAGTTAATTGGTTATGCACCAAGTTAGATGCCAGAAGGTCACTAAGAAACCTTCAATGAAGTCCTAAAAACATAGAGTATGGGACCTAATTGAGGAATTATAGGCCTTCAACATCTAATCAATGACAAGAGGCCAAAATCAACACGTTAATAGACTAGTAATTGTGGGGGCTCATTTTGATATCCCTAATGAATTGAAAAGGACCAAGGTGCAACCACATGTCAAAGTGGTAATAAAACCATCAGTGCTAGATAATGAAGCCCATTGGCAAATCTTTGAAAATGACCAACAAATTACCTATTTTATATAATAAGAATCAAAATTCTCCATCAACCAAGGGAAGTTACAACATTAGTATAGGGATTAGATTGTTTAATTAAGTTCCATTAAGCTACCTAAATGGATAGCCACACTATAATGTCTCTTTCATGAATGGGAACATATGAGGAAGGATAAAGTAGTGATGTCAACTAATGAAGAGAACTATGAGAGTTCTTATCTTTTAGGACAAGCTCCTTAAGCTTGGAAAGGTAAACACTAAAACTAAAAGGCAAAATTTTATATAGATTTATTAGGAATATGTAGACATATTTGCTTGGAAATATTGTGACCTAAGGGTATTTAATCCTAAATTAGCCCAACACACTATAAAAATAAATACTAATTCCAAGCTTATCAAGCAAAAGTAGAGGCCCATAAACCCTAATTTTGAAGAGATCATGAGGAAGGAATTAGCCACATTAATTAAATCTAAGATCATCTTTCCAATTAAGCATTCCTCATAGGTAGCTAATCTAGTACCTAGGAGGAAGAAGAATGGGGAGATCAAATTGTGTGGACTTTAGGGATCTAAATAGGGTCTCTTTAAAGGATCACTACCCCTTTCCTTCCATGGAGAAAATCCTTCAAATAGTTTTTGTTTCAAATTTATTTTCTCTCTTGGATGGTCATTTAGGTTATAACCAAGTGCTAGTGAGAGAGGAATATTAATACAAGACTACCTTCACCACCAAGTGGGTCACATTTACTTACTAGAAGATGCCTTTTGGATTATCCAATGCTAGGGAAACCTTTCAATTTTTAATGGGCATGGCCTTCTAATGATTGATAAATCAAATTTTACTAGTCTACTTGCATGAAATCACAATTTTATCCAAGAATGCTAGTGAGCACATGAACCATTTGAGGTTGATATTCTACAGATGCGTAGAGTATGGGATCTATTTAAATCCAAATAAATGTGTGTTTTATATGTATGAAGGTAATATATTGGGTCACATTACTTTAAGATAAGGATTATCCATTAACCTTGATAGATTAAGTGTTATCTTAGCATTATCCTTGTCAAAGCATGAGGGGATCGAGAGCTTCCTTGGGAAGATCAACTTTATGAGGAGGTTCATTCTTGGTTTTGAAAAAAAATTCAAACCCATCACCACCATACTAAAGAAAATATAAGTGTTTACTTGGTCAAATGAATTCAAGGAATTTTTTGAGGCCATCATAAAAGACATTACCCAAGCACCCTCACTCTCGAATCTTGACTTCTCTAAGGACTTCATCATGTACACCTTTGCCAGTATTGATAACATACTAGTTATGTTTATGCAGACAAATGGTGAAGGAATAAAGAAGTTTATTGCCCTTTTTATTCAAGGGTTGGAAGGATATGAGCCAAGGTATAATTTTATTAAGAAACAAGCTCTTATAGCCTTAGGAATCCTCAAGAAGTTTAGGTCCATGCTCTTCAACAGCAGGATCCATCTTATAGTGTCTCATCTTAGAGCTAGGGACTTCCTCCATAGCAAAGATTTGAATGAGAAGAGAGAAAGTTGGCTCACCAAGGTCATGAAATATGATGTGGAAATCAAGGTCACTAATATGGTTAGAGGTAAGGGCTTATGTGATCACATGGTATAGGATCTCCAAGAAGACAAATAAGGTATTTTAGTGACCCAAGACAATTCATAGGTAGGTACACCTCCACTCTAAAAGAGTTGTATTCAAGACATGACTCACTTATTGACAATAAAAGAATGCCCCTAAGTTATGGATAGAGCTAAAATAAGGTATTTTAGGATTCAATCCATACCTTATGTGTTAGTTGATGGTGTCCTTTTTAGAAGGGACCTCAATAGGGTACTCTTTAGGTGCATAGATGATGACTAGGTGAACGAACTCTTGGATCAATTCCATGGTAGACCTATAGGAGGCCATTTTTCACCTAAAACAATAGCAACAAAGGTAATGAGGGCTAGTTATTACTAGCCCAATATTTTCAAAGATTCTCATGCATGGATTAGAAAATGCCAAAAATGTGATCTCTTTGCAAGAAAGTAAAAGTTAGCAGTCCTTCCACTCAATCTAATTTAAGTGGAGTAACCCTTCATGTAATGGGGGTTAGACTTCATAGGGGTGATCAATCAACCATCATATGCATGGCATAAGTGGGTACTCACTGCAAATAACTACTTCACTAGGTAAGTGGAAACCATTACTTTGAAGGAGGCTAATGAGGGTGTAGTTCTAGACTTTTATCATAGCCTTGTGACCACGTTTGGTGCCCCAATCACTATCATTTCAAATAATACATTGGCATTCCTTGGTATGAAGAGAAATGAGTGGTCTTTCAAATTGGGCATCTACCTCAGCACCTCTTCCAACTACTATCCTTAAGTAAATGGACTAGAAGAGTCCACAAATAATAACCTACTAAGGATCATTAAGAGGACCATGGAAGAGAATTAAAGAATATGTCATACCAAGTTAATAACTACCTTATGGGCTGAGAGAGTGACTCCTAAAACTACTATTGTCAATTCTCCATATGTTCTTGTGTATGGAAGGGAATCCAAATTTCCTATCTCTCTTGATATTACTTCATTATATTTACCTCATTAGCTTGAGTTGATGGATGATTATCCCATGAATGTGAGGATGATAGAGCTCATGGAGTTGGAAAAACCAAAGACCTTGTTATGAAAACTTTTGAGTCACATCAAGCTTAGGTCAAAAAAGCATTTGATAAGAGATATATAGAAAGGAGATTCAAGGAAGGAGACTCGATCCTCAAATGGAACTAGAATAAGGCCAAACTAAGCAACCATACCAAATTTGATAGCTTGTGGAGTGGTCCTTATTTGATCTATGGACATAGGGAACGTATTGCTTTTTAGCTTGCCTAATTGGATGGAGAGGTATTACCCATCCCAATTAATGTGATTCATTTGAATCCTTTTTATTAGAATCATTGCATCCATTTTAACATATTGTACATACTAGAGTATATTTTATGCTTTCCTCTAAGTGCCTTATGCACAATTTTTTTGTTGTGTGTTTCCTTTTCAACAAGTGCCTTGGGCACATTATTGTTCTTTTTCTTTTGATTTTATTGATTCAAAGTAGGTTATAAAAAATTTATATCTTCATTTTATCTTCATGATCATCTAATAGAATAATTAGGACTCCATACACCCAATGGAATAGACAAGGTAAAATGGAATAGGTTCTCAAGCATAGCAATCATGCTTCCCTGTTAGTCATCAAATATGTTGGCCATTTTTGGCCCATGTACCAAGCTTATTCCCAAATGGATCAAGTTGCTAATGGATGACTAGATGAGTAGATTTTTTGGATGGAATGAGTGGACAAAAGATATCATTCATCTTGTAAAGCTTTTAAAACACTTTAAGTTCACTTAAAGTGTAGTTTGTCAATTTCCAAGGGAAAAATCTACAAGGCAAATAGAGGGATCCAAATAGGTCTCCATGGTGTCCATAACATTAAATATCATAAATAAAGTTTTAAATAGGCCCCAGGAGTTCATTATAACCTTGAAATATTGAGAAAAGGATGAATTAGGCATGTTTAAAGACCAAACCATCAACAAGATGCCATCCAAAAATGAAGCAGACTAGTTCAATTATGAATTTTATAAATTTTCTCACAAATCATCCCTAGAAAAAATATTATAGATCCATGTAGTTATTCATGATAATAACATGCTCTATAAGTTTCACGTCTACATGAGATTTCTAGCTTGAGTTCTAAGTGTTTAAATTTGAATCTGCAGAGTAGGATGTTCATGCAAGTGTCAAGTTAGAGCTTCATAAAATAATCATTTGGATTTAAAAATCCTTAAAAGTTTTAAATTTGATCAAGTTATAATAGTTTTATTGAGATCACATTATAACAAATGATATATAATGGTTCCTATTGGGGTCAAACAAGTCAAAATGTCCCTAGGTTAAATCCCTTTAAAGAGCTACAAGTTGACCAAGATTTGATGGTGCAAATTAAATAAGGAAATATTTGATAGTGTGTGATAACTGATAAGAAAGTGAGCCCAATCAAGATATATTTCTCACATTTATTCATACACCTTGATCCAATAGTGCAAGATGAGTAAAAAATTTAAGGAGCTTGAGAGGCCACCACATGACACAAGCATGGAAAATGATAGACTGACAATAGGATCCTAGGATCAATGCATAATTGACAAGTGGAATGAGCATGTTTAAGTTGATAGAGAATCAATGTAACATGTTCATTCATACCAAGACTATCTAATAGTTTGAGGTAAGTCAAGAAGTCAATAGTATCTACGAGTCCAATGAGGGTAAATATAGGTTGGAACATTTTAATTTGCTTGAGCAATATTTGATAGATAAAGTTGAAGCTAAGGACCAGTTTTTTACCAAGGCAAATAGGTATTGCAAGGTCATTATTCCACCATTAGAGCTTGATCAAACACCAAGAAAAGGACACAATCATGTATTCAGATATAGAAACCATAAAAGGGGTACCATTAAAGCTAAATATAGACCTTTGGTTCGAAGATCCACATCACACAGGGTCCATTCTATGGTTATGTTCACCATTATTTCAATAAGGATCCATGTATGTAATGATATCTTAGTTTTTATAGATGCTAAAAGGCAAAAATAGGTCTTATAGACCTAATAGAGATCAAGATCCAAGCTATGTAGTCTATAGATCTTCATTGACATACATGGCTATAGGAAAACTAATAAAGGAGATTGTTTTTCCATCTATAGAAAAGATTTGGTCCAAATTTGATCAAGGGTAGATATCTATGATTATGAAGAAGCTCCTCATCCTTTAACATGGGCGTATTTTCAACAAAAACCACCTAAATGCATAAATCCATGATTTTATTAAATTCATGAGCATGAAAATTTTGTCTTTAGTGGGAGATGGTGTGAAATATTAAATAAAAGGATCTGATGGTTGGGACTTGCAAATAGGAGCATCTAATGCATCCTCAAAACCTTTGGGGACTTTCCCATTTGGTAAGCCATAAGTAGTGTCTTGATTGATCAAAAAGGCGGCAAGGCATTCATTGGATCAAAATTGTGGTAGCTTAGGTTCAATTAATGACCTTTGATAAAGTGTTCCCTCTCTGATGGTGTTCTCCCACATTCTTTCTCTCTCTCTCTCTTCTCCTATATATCCTTGTTTCATTCCCATTATGGGGGTTCTTAGCTCTTAGAAGTTTTCATTATTTTATGGGAAAAGGATACTCATTGAGAATCTTGCAAAAGTGTGATAATTTGATATGGTTAAACCCTATCAAAACATTGTAAGAACTACCTTTTGAAGTAATAGAATCAACTCTTTGCCTATCTCTTGCTTTCAATTAGTGTTTAGTATGCTTATGTATAGTGAACTTGTGAAAGAGAGTCTTCCTAATTTGTTATCCTTCTATTTAGCTCTTTGAAGGTGTTTCCAAGATAACTTGTAGGTCTAGATTAGTGTTTTACTTGGGACCTCTTCTATGAATTATTTATGGAACTATTGATATTGTGAGGTTATGTGACTTACAGTTATTTTTATGTTGATCTAGTGTGGGTTCAAGCTTGTATGAGTGTACATTTTAACTTTGGTGCATCACCCTTTATCCTTTTTAAAATCCCTTAAACCCATTTCTAACCCTTTTCTTGGTAATTTACATTAGTCTATGTGATCATCAAGAGGAATGTATCCTTCTCTAGAGGTCCAACCCCATTATAGGTGACCCACAGCTTGGGGTCATTACCATTGTGTAGCTCAATTAGAGGGAGCCTGAAGAAATATCTCCAAGGGTGTAAATTGAGCCAAAAATAGGTCCATTATTATATATTATTTGAGTTTATTATATCTTCCCTAAAGTAATTTAATACCCATCTCACTTATACCACTTCTCTAAACCTTAATGGAGATTCTCATAGGACCTTTTTTCTCTTGGAAGGTTGTAGTTGAATATTTGACTATATATGAATTGAATGTGCATTTGGGGCTCTTTGGTGACCCTTTTAGATACTTGAGGAAGTTATTTTGACATTCAAAAAGATGTTCTAATTTTTATTCTCTTGAAAAAACATAGAATTATGCTTGTTTGAATGCTTATTATACCCCTAGACTCCATCCATTCACCAATGACTTTAAAAAATTGGATCTTAAAGCTTATATAGATATTTTAAAAGGAATGGGACACAATATCATTTATTAAAAATCCATTTATGCTGCACATCATTCTTATTGTAGTGCCAATATAGACCTACAGGTCTACCACTAGGTTTTTTATGCAAATCATATACATAGTCTTCATCTTGGCCTATCTTAATGGAATTTGTAGTATGTATAAAAATTTAATATCCATGAAACATATTTTATAAGGACATATAACCTCCACCCATGCTCAAGTGTTCACAACTGGTCAAGATGCTTTCACATAGCCAAATCCTTGCAAATGAGCCCAAATCTACCACTTCTAGGACATTTTTATACCTTTTCCTCTTCACACATGACACTAATTATGTAAATTTATTTAGTATGTATGTTTAGATCCCTAAGTAACTCAAACAAACAACCATTTGTATCCATTAATCTTACACACTTTTTGAGATAAGAAAAACCCTACTTGTGGGGTTTTAAGAGGGTTTTGGGCTACTTAAATTGTTAATAATTGTTCATATAGTTAATCTCTTATAACATATAACTAATTAATTTAATATTGAGGTCATAGTATCACTTATCAACCCCAAATGTCACTGGTTCCAACTCTTCTTCCTCTTCTTGGAATGAACACCTAAAAATGACCTTTACTAGCTTGAAAAGAGGTTCATGGAGAAATGGAGTGAGTTTTCAATATTTTTGGACCTAAAATTCATTAAAAAACATTTATTTTACTTTTATAAGGTAATAGGATTCTTACCATATTTTAAAACCATTCAGGTGAGCTCTCATTTGTTTCTCAAGTTCATAAGACTTCTTGAAACTACCTCTTTATGAAAGGATGAAAATGAAACTTACATTATAACTACTAAATTGATATTTTTTGACCATTTTTTACCATATCCCACATTTAATATTATTTTAAAAGTGTCCCTTTTCTATAAAAATCCTCATTTTTTTACTTTAAGCCACTTGACAAGCCTTAAAATGCATTGACAAGGTATAAAATGTTCTTAAGAGGGTTAGTAAAAACTATACAAATGAAATATGCCTAAGTCCCATTTAAATATTTAATATATGACCTTTACACTCTATCATCAATTTTTATTTGTACTAACCTATACCTTCATGACTTTTGACAATGAATTTTTACACAAGGAAGAGTTAGAAATAAACAAAAGACCATAACCCCCCATTACCTTAATCTCTCCAAAAACATAAAAAAAAATTATTAAGGGATAAATGATAATATTATACTTTTTAATACTATAAAATACCCTAAAAGATGCCTTAAAATGACCAAGCACTTGATAAGACACCTTTTCATGGTAAGGTTTGACCAAGTTTGACAAATTAAGAACCTAACAAAAGATCAATAACAAAGCTAATAAATACTATAATAAAACTTTTAAATCCACTTTACCTATGGTACCCAATTTTTTCTAACATAATTGGAAAAATTATGGGATTATATTCTTGTTATGCATCTAGACCAATTGCCTTCTTACTTCCATTGGGTTATAAAGTCACCTACGATCAACACAAACCTAAAATATACCTTGACACTTGACTATAAACCACTTGAAATGAATGGAACAACTAAAAATAGACCTTATTTTATGTACCATAAAGTATTTTGGTGGTTTTAAGGTATTACTATACGGATTTGTACCATCTATAAGATTGTAAGCTTGTATTAGGCCTAATTGGGAAAGGTAGGTGTTGATAAATTGGGTCTAACTTGGGATTTGGGACCTAAAATTTTGGTTTAAGAAGTAAGAGGATAAAGGGTACTCAAATATTCCTTTATTTTTCTTGGAAATGTTCTATATCTCTCAAACTAAGGATATTTTTACCAAAATAGGGATACAAGGAATAGGTCTCCAAGAGAGAAAATGGGATAAATATGAAAAAAAATCTAGAATAGAGAGGGTAAGATTACTGATTGTGGATGTTTAACAAGTATCCAAGGAATTTATACTCTAAGAAGATGATTGGTCATCTCATAATAACTCTTTTGGGTAGTTTCAAGTGCTCAAGGGCAAGTCACCAAGCCAAACATTACTCCTACACTACTTTGCTCAAGTTTTCATCAAATGAAGCACACACATGTTAAAGATATACTTCATAACTATCCATTAGTAGTTTATTCTTACTTGTAATTTTTCCCATGATTTTTTCATATCCATAACTAGATCTTGAAACCTATCTTCCCTCTCTCTCTCTCTTCTTCCTTCTCTTATATATATATATGTCTAATTTTGTCATTATAATGTATCCTCCATTTGAGTATGGTGAAGCCCTACTCCTTTTTTAAGCCATTTAATAAATAAAAAATATTGGTTTACCTTCTTTTATGACTATATTTTAGTGTTTAGGCATGAATGATTGATCTTTTTTGGTGTTGATTTAGTTCTTCTTGACATGTCTCATTCTCTCACCTATATGTAGTTTAAACTCACTCTTGTAGGTCATATGAATTTTTTAAGTAGTCTTGTGAAGGCTAAGTGAGGCAATATTCCATTAGTGTCTTTTAAACCTATTTAAATTCATCCATCTTTGTCTAATCATCATCTAACACCTTCATATTAAAGTGTTCATGTAAGAGGAATATATTTGAAGTAGTGTATGAATAGATAAGCTTCATGCTCATTTTGCACCTATAAATGTGTGGTAGAGGTCAAAAAAATTGGTGAATCACCTCATTAGTTTAGTTTGTTTCTATTTTTCTCTCCCTTTTCATTGCAATTTATTATGTTTATTGATAGTTCTTAAGTGATGCATCAAGGGAGTTTAATCCATTATTTAGGTCACCCACAACCTAAGATTTTTCCCATGTTATCACTTAAGTGTGGAGGCTTGAATACCTCCTTAAGGGTGAAAAATTTGATGATAACAAGTCCATATTTAGTTATTTTGAGTCCCCTTGAAGTTATTTTCATCCCCTTGTGTGTACCAATAAGTTTTTAATTCAAATTTTAATAAATATCTATATAAACAAAGCTTTTATAAGGAATTGAGGATAAGAACTTTCACATTTAAATATCTATTCAAAGTTATACATTACTTATATTTAGAGCTATGTTCTAAATTATTGTTATATTTTCATTATTATGCCAATGGTAAGCTAGGATAAGAAACATCTATATTTCATATCACCATTTCACACATGAACATAGGTGGGATAATTAAATTTGAGTTTGAGTCCTCTTTGGAGATTGGCAATTTAGTGTAGAACTTGGTCTTTCAACATGGATTAACCAAGGTTAGTCTAAATCAATCTTATTATCCTAATCCCCCCATTTAATATTATAATTTCTTGTGATATAAATTCAGGTGTAATATCTTAGGTGTGTGCTCATGTGAAAATAATATTAAAAACATGGCAATAGGAATTAATTAAGCATCTACACCTCTTTGGTAATTTTTAGATATCACTGCCAAAGGACAATGTTGACCAACAAGGATAGAATCAACTATTTTACATGTCCAATCTTTTTGATCTCATCCAAAGTCAAAAATAGTCATTAGATTATATAATGAAAAAATGAAAGTCATCACGCATTTTTTCCAAAGATCAAGTAAGTGTGGCAAATAAGATAAGTTTTATTTTATCCCGTTGCATTTATCATTGTAATTTTTGAACTTGTCTCAAATATACTTGCCAAAAATATATTTTATGAATATTTATATAAATTCATATATTTAATCTAATTCTATCAAATTTAATGGTTATCCATTCATTAATCAAATTTTAGGTAAAACACCTTGACATATTATCACTTAATTTATTTCATAGAAGCTTGAAAATATTGCCTTAGATTAGTTTCATATCTTAACTAGAAGATTATTAGATTCTTATGTTACATTAAAATATGTTTTTTTTAATAAATTTATCACTATTTATACATATAAATTTGGTAATATACACTTGAAAACATCAACTTTTCATTCTTTGACATACTTGGGCTCTTCATACACAATTAACTCTTGTGCACACTTTCCCCAATCCATCTATTTATCTGATTGTCTTGGCTAACCCAATTTACTAATACACATATTCATGATCACCTTATTCTATGAAATAACACACCATAATCCTAAGTATACTTTTTCATATCCCAAATCACTTATCTCCCTCTCAAGACAATTCTAGCAATAAGTGAACATTTACAGTTTATCATGGGTGTTTGTGTCTTCTAATAGTGTTTAAGAACACTCAATGGCTAATTTTAAAAGTGGGACATCTCCATTTGGTTAGTCTAAACACATTTCATGAATCGGTCATAGTGGGAAATTATTAAAGAGTCATCTACAAAAGAAAATCAATCCTAAGGTATTACTCATTTGGAAATTATTTGGTCACTTACTCATTATTTGGAAATCTCATCAATAAATCCATTAGGACTCCCTTTATATATTATCATAAAATTATAAAATATAAAAAATATTCAAACAAGTATCCCTATATCCAAGTCTAAACATAAATTCAAGGTAAATTTTTTATTTTTTAAAGTGTCAAAATTTGAACATTGAATTGCATTATAACATGATCATGATGGTGCACACACACACCTATGTGAGAGAACTAACAGCTTAATCCCTCCCTCTTAAGAGTATTGGAACATACGTAATTCTTAGTCACTCAACAAAGAGTGATTGGGGTTATCCAAACCATCTTTCTAACCCATTTTTCAAATTCATCTTATGTTGCAAGTGGAATTAGGATTTTGAAGCAAAGAGAGGCAAAATAAGGATCAGTGAATAGGATTAAGGAAATACAAATACACAAAATTCATCTATATGTATAGGCATATAAATATGAGGAACCACAACATGCATAATAAATTGAGATATTACTAGTCATGAATCGGTCATAGTGGGAAATAAACATACACAATTTTTAGGGATTGTAACACATGCAATGAGAAATAAAAACTATAATTTATTTAATTTCATATCTTCTCCATCATTTTGTCAATTATAAATTTCATAATTGAAATATCAATCTCTTTTTTACATTCACTTTTTTATGATTGTCCCTATTTTACATAATATTAATATTCATAGTTTTATCTTATTTAGAACATATTAATCAAAAAATATGTAAAACATTTTAGTGAACCCAATCATTGTCTTGAACACATACAAACCTAGGTATTTATACCTTAGCGTTTCATTTTTACTTCTTAAGGTTTCATATTTATCGTGCATTAGGGTTTTAATTTCATATTTGAATTCTAATTTCCCCTTAATAGGCAGTAATCTATGTATTTTTTCCCTAGCTTTCTTTATGTTTTCATAAACATTTAGTACACCATATAATATGGCTAGATATATTATACCTTTAAGGAAAAGTGCTAGGTTAAGTGGTGTTTCAGTTGATTATAATAAAATTCCTTTGATCTAACCATGTGTTTGTGTACTAAAAATGCAAGTTTTTTATTATATTAATGTGAATATTGATAAGGAACACACAGACATATAGGTACATGTCATTAATGATGTTATGTATGATCTTGAAAATTATTATGAAGATGAAAATGAAATATATATATATATATATATATATATATATCATGGTAGAATACATCATAATGAGCTTAATTTTGTACATTATATGAGTATAATCACTTTTTAATTTTTGAAATCAAATTAGCTACAACCTAATAAATTGGAAAAAAAAATGAAAATTGTCTTAAAGTTTAAGAATGAAAATTATTTTAAGGATGACACATCTAAGGAACAACATGATGAAATATTTAATGTTACTAATTCACCTTTTAGAGGCATAGATTATATAATATGTTTTTATTACATTATTATTATTGTTATTATGCATGTGTCTACACCTATGGATACATATTTTATACCCACCTGTAGTGTGAGAACATAATTTAATTCTTATATTTATATGATTAGTCCTATGCAACATACTTTTTTTCCTCCTATGCTTGATACTCATGTCACATCATCTATTTATAACCAATATCATATGCCTACTAATCAATAGCTTATGTGAATTCTTCTTGATCTTAAGTCCAAGCTTTCCCAACTAAAACAAGGTTATTATAGAGTAGTTCATTCAAAAATGATAACACATTATTAAACATCCATATGACCCCAATTAATTCCACTTTTCCTTTACCTATAGTATTCATCTCACCTAAGATTACATGTCATAATGGTAAAGGTGATCCAAAACAACATCTTAGATATTTACAAGTATCATATTTATATTTTTCCTCTAATGATATGTTATTAAGTTTTTTCCAAATATCCTTAAACTCTTTGACTTAAAATGGTTTTATGACCTTATTTTCCAATCATAACATGCTTTCAATAATTTTTTTAATCAATTATTATCTCACTTTTCTATCAATATTAGTGATAAGTTCTCAAACACTCAAATTACAAAACTCAAACAAGGACCTAATGAGCCCATTTTAACTATATGGTTAACTATATGACTATGCTTTCTAAAATGAAAAAAAAACTATGGTTGGTAATGAGTTTCAAGACATATTCAATCCAAGCTCACTTGATACTATATATGATTCTATTTCAATATTTTATTGACATGTGTTATATAGTTAAATACCATGAAATTAAGCTACTTGATATAAAAAAGATAAAGTATCCTCTAACATCTTCTAAAACCAATTTTCAAGGTAAAGCAAATTTAAAATCCAATGATAATGATATTAATAATGAGGCTAAATCAATGATTAATGAAATTTCATAAATTAAAAATAATCTTGTCTTATTATCTCCTCAAAGGAATAAATGTAAACGATTATCAAAACCTCCTCATATGGTGTTACATAAAATACTTGAATATAATATAATATCTCTCCCTCCACTAATGTAGGTTGATATGAAAAAGGCACAACCCGAGGGGATTGATAAAAATGCATATTATGATTGGAATAAATGCATAGGATAATCTACTAATAGAAATTATGGTTTGAGACATAAGATAGAAGATTTAATTTAAGACAATACTATTGAGGTCAATAATGTTAATACACATATCAATGATTCAGTTTCACGACCCAATGTGAATATTAAGATATTTTTTTATCCATTTCCAAATCATACAACCCAATAAACCAAGGCTAATCTTGAGATAATATGACTTTCAATGCACATCATTTTCTAACTCCTTATGCTTATATATCTAAGTTCTACCTATATATGGTGTTGTTACCACACTTAAAGATACACAAGTACAATGACCTATAATCACATTTTATTCCCATGATATTATTGATGATGATTATACCAATGTGTCTTTGTTATTATATGCTTTAATTGACTCACATTCTATACATATTGTAATGGTGGATAATAGGTCAAGTGAAAACCTATTTACTATGGCATTGCTTACTAGTCTTGATTACACACACACACACACACACACATCTTATTAGTAAAAAAAATAAAGTAAAAATATTCAATTCAAAGATAAAAAACCTAATTGATGGCATTGAGTTACTAATTATGGTAATAAATGGATCCATTTTTAATTATTTATTAATTTTCCCAAGACTAGGGCATTTTAAATGCTATTAGGATGTCCACAAATAAATAATATACATGTTATGCCATCTTCGATACATTCATGTTTGAATTATATATATATATATCAACCAAGTGGATATAGATATAGATATTCCATGTGAATACCCTATTGATTCAGAGACATTTTCTTTGACATCTCCATCATAGTCTATTATACACCTTTTACAAGTTCATCCTATAAATACAAACTAAAGAGGAGTAATTTATCTTCCTCAAATAAAAGTTCTCCAACATCCATTACATCAATGATCTTTTTAGGTTAAGCAAATTTTACCTATTCCATTACATCCTAATATAGTTATACAAGCTTGTCCATGCATTCCAAAGTGAAAACTAACACATTCTCATTGCATAAAATGAAATCCATAAAAAATCATACATATATTAGACAAATATATGTAAAATAAATTGATAGATATCATTCTCAAGGGAATATTAATTCAATATGATATTGGTTCCTCGATAATGTTATCTATCGATGTATTTGACATAAATTTATCTAAGATATGTATGTTATTATTTATATGTTTTTTATTTTTTAAAACTGTCATCTTAGTTGTTTTATTTTTTTATTTAATCATGTTGGATTCCAAACAATTAATTTTTTTTTTAGAATTTATAATTTTAAATAATTAAATTCTAACATTCTCACACCATTACATCTCCCATCCACCCCTCAGATTGCATTTTAGGAACACATATCAGTGTAAATATTATGGATACCATATCTACACAACATATACATAATCATATTGAATATGATGATGATGTTGGATATTTTATACTGCATGATCACTTCTTCGATTTGGATACTAATATGCATATTACTCTTTGACCATGGCATATGATAATTTCATCAATCGATATAGGTCATACGTGTGATCATCCCATGGATGGGATCAAAGGTTAATAAGAAAATAATTCAATTCAAAAAATCAAAAACACAATAAATTCAAAAATTCATTTTTTTTTTTAAATTTAAAAACTAGGATCTATGTATGTTTTGCTCATATACATGATTGATTAAAGTTATTTATCATATACATGGTGAATTATATATCCATTTTATATGATTTTTTTTTGCATATTATACATTAGTTGATACATGACATACAAATTAGATATGATATATATATATATATATATATATATATATATATATATATATATATATATATATATATATATATATATATATATATATATATATATATATATATATATATATCACATCATTATACTTAGGGGCTACCTTTATACATTAATATCATGTCTACACTAGGGGAATATTTTCACACTTATCAAGTTATATATTTATATACTAATAAATTGATCATATTTTACTATACTCATGACTTGATCTTTCATATAATTTTTAGAGTGTTATTTTCTATGGATATTATACTTTTTTACAACATATGATGATATATTTTATTATGCAGACTTTCATTGCTTGCTTCATGTGTGCTTGATGTTGATGATAATTAGATTATGGGATCATTTGTGTGATACATTACATGTTTTTTGAGTACATTTATTTTAATATGGCATGTTGTGTGTCACTTGTATTAAATCATCCTCTAACCTAGGTCATGGTCATGTTGTGTCTATATTTAGTCAAATTCAAGTCAGATTTATTTCATTTTTTTAGTTATTGTGTGCTTCATGATAAATATATTATGTTTATATGTGTGTGGGTAATATAAGATTGATTTTGATCTTGGTGTCATGATTTATATCACATATGCTTATATTATGTGGGATGCCATGATATATATCATGTATCTATTATGATATTTATTATTACATGCCTAATTTTTATGTCTTATTGACATGAAACTTGTATGATTATCACCTTAGATTACATGTTTCATACATACTTGAATGTTTTGAATAGTTATGTGATAACATATCTTACCATTTTTATATACATACTCTGCATCATTACATTAATATATATAACACATGATTTGCATAAGTCTTTATTTTTGAGATGAGAGATTTGCAAGCTCCATCCTTCATATCAAAAGGAAGGCATATAGTGAGATTTTTAGACATATATTACATAATTTATAAAAATCAATGGACTCTGATGGGTTATATTTATCATATTAATACATATACCATGCATTTTATAAAATTGTTAGGAACATTTAAGGCATTCTATGACAATGGGATAGATATAAATGAGAATTATATATCATTAAGATGAAACATGGCTCATATTTTGGCATGAATGTTGTTTATGTAAAAACTTTAAAAACTTTTATATTTATATATTGAGTATTTTTTGGGATTGATGTTACTAGATAAGCACTTTAGATCTAAACTTTTCCTGCACTATTTGATTCAGAGTTATAATTTACATATGAACTTATTTTACGGTTCCTAAAAATATTTTTAATGATATTTAGAGTAGAGTGGTTGAGTTTTCTACAACACTCAAATTATATCACTTGTTAGTCTCTAATAGTGGTTGAGGCATTAACACTCCTCAACATATGGTTTCAATAGTTGCATATTCTTTGGCCACAGTCACCCCATGGTACCCTTTAAATGAGATAAATAAGTGGTATCTTGGTTCATACACCCTTATTTTTATTCATTCTTTGACTTTTTAATTTCAAATAATTCAATTATCTATATTATTTTATATTTTCTATCTTGAGTCAGGATTGATCTATACATGTTTCCTTGTAGTTTTTACATGGATAAAGTGGAGTATTTGGGGCATACATGTTAACAAAAAGTGTGATTCATAACATGTACCAAATTTATTATTTTACCATTTTAATCTAGTATTTTAAATACTAAACTAAAAGTGGGGCATTTTGGACAACTAAATTTGGTATTATACACTTGACATCATTAAATTTGTTATACTTTGACATATTTAGACTCTTTAGTAAAAAATTGACTCTTTTGCACATTCCCCTTACCCATATACTCATCTAATTTTCTTGGATAAACTAGTTTGCTAGTTCATATATTCAATATCACCCTAGTATATGCAATAACACTCCATAATCCTAAGAAAATTATTAACATATCCCAGATCACTAATTTCCCCTCTCAGGATAGTACCATGAATTGGATAATTATTTTTGCACATATTACCTATGAATCACATTTATAAATAAATTATTAATCCCTTGATACATTATCACAAAATAATACACATCTCAAAAACCTTCAAATGAATAGCCTTAGAGCTAACTCTAAACATAATGTAGGTCAAAGTTACATGTTATCAAGTGTCAAAATCCAAAAATTCAATTGTATTATAGCATGATCATGATGGTGTACACACCCTTATGTGGAATAAAATATATGGTTTTTGATCCCTCTTCATATTATTTTAATGTATACAATGTTTAGTCACTCAATCAAGAGTTGTTAGGGTTGTCTAACCCATATTTTTAGCCCATTTTTCCAATTCATCTTGTGTCAAAAATAAAATTAGGTTTTTAAAGGAAATAAATTAAAAATAATGAATAATTCATAAGACCAAGATCCATAAAACATATGTAATTCATTTATAGGTGTAGGTTTAGTGATATGAGCTAGTAGAAACCTGCACAATCAATTGGGATATTACTAATAGGCCCTAGATAGCACTAGCCACTACAAGGGTACTAGCTTTGAAAATAGCACCTATATAGGTTTTTATTTCTCATTCCCTAATTTGATAAATTACAGAGCATACATAAAACATTGTCGAGGACTATGACACACATAATGAGAAATAGACATTATAAATCAGCTAATTTCATTTTTCTCCATGGTTTTTTAATTCTAAATTCAATAAATACAATATTAATATCTCTTTCACATTTATATTTTCATTATTAATACCCATTTTACATAATATAAATATCTATAGTTTTGTCTTATTTAGATAACATTAATCATTAAATAAGTAGAACACACTAATAGTAGACCTTTTACCACATTTGAGTTTGTCCCATCCATTTAAAAAAATCCAAATGAGTGTGTTTATGATTACATTCTTTTATTTAAATTTTACATGCACTCTATAATCTATTAACCATAAAATATATAAAATTAATATCTCTTTAGTGATAGTATTTTATCCTCATTCAAAGATAATCTACTTTACAAATCCTATACATATTTCAATCATATATATTTTATGACTATTATACCTAAAGAATATATTTTTAGATCATGGGAGTTACATGAGTGTATCCATAGTAATTCACATCTTAACACCATCCTTGTTCCTAGTGTAGAGACATAAATCTTATATTAGAAACTTGACAATGTCAAGATTGACTTATCTTTAACTTATATGACATGTACATACACATTTGGCTCTTTCACACCCTTTTCTGCTATCCATTTACCTTTTATGGGCCCAACCTTCTTTATTTTATATTAGTGACCTACATTAATTCCATGTTATCTTCTTAATCTTCTTATTATCCTAATTAGAGAGACTCCTAATCAACATATAATTATTCTTAATTTATAGACACCTATAGTCATACTCAAATGACTCTAGATTGTCAAAGCCATCCACTTATGTTATTTGTCTACATGAATTGAAATGGTCATTTTCCAAATTCATATCATTCTTGTGGGTTGTCCCATAGATTTTTCCTATCAATTAAATGTTAAGTTTCACAAATAATCATTTATTTATACATAATATGTCTCAGCTTATTTTTGTGTAGAAAGTATCAAGAAAACACTCATCTAAGAATATATCTATCAACTGCACATTAAGAAGGATTGCCCTAAATCCCCCAAATCAAAAAATAATCATAATTATTAGGCCTTATCCAAGTCTAAAGCACCCAAGCTAAGTTAAGTTTACCTATTTTCAAGTGTCTAAAGATATATTACATGTTTTAATCATAATAAATGATCACTATTACACACATAAAACTAACTAAGAGAATTACATGAAGTTTGATCCCTATTTATAATATTTTTAATGTCAGTGGTGCTCATCCACTCAGCAGGGGATGGTTGGGGTTAGCTAAAACCATAGTTTCCATTATGTTTATTAGTAAACCTTATGTCAAAATTTTATCTAGGGTTCCAAAGTGAAGGAGATATATTTCTATACTTATGAATAGAAGTCAAATTCTAATATTGTATATAACAAAAATTTAAAAATAAATGCAGTGATTTATTATTTCATAACTAGGCACATGTTACAAGGATAGTTCCACTAGATAGAAATAGCTATGGGTAATGCTTGCATCCAACTACTACCAAATTTATCCAAGTAATTCTAAATAGTCCATTTTAAAATTTAAGTGACCCCAAATTTAGTTTCACTCCTTTGTACCACCTACACATGGTGTCATACCTAAATAAATTATAAACAAGCTAAGTACCATAGTCCTCTTAGTCATTCCCATAAAAAATAAAGGTACAATTGAAAATTTTCTTTTAATGTTCAATTTTTTTTACTTTAGACATATCATAGATTATTTGAAGATTCAAAATTTATATTTTGTTTAGATAATTTAATCCAAAATAAGGTAAAATATATTAGTGAACCCAATACTTATACTGATCACATCAAACCCTAGGTTATCCATTAGGGTTTCATCTTTATTTCTTAGTGTTTTTTCATATATATTTTTAGGGTTTAAAATTTGATTCATGAGTTCCCCATACATTAAGGTAGTAAATATTTTTCATCTTGGCCTTAGCCATCTGCATATTTTCATGACCTTATTCTATGACATCTAAGAAGGCTAGTTGGTTTTTCCCTCTAAACCAAAGTTTTAGGTTAAGTGTTGTCAAAATTAAACATAATTAGATTCATTTGATTCAAAATAAAATGGCTTAAATAAGTGAAATGCACATTTTTTCTTCTTCTTATTTTGATGAAAATATTATTAATGAACTTATAGAATTAGAAGACCGTATTGTCAATGATAAAATTCTTGATCTAGAATATGTTGATCAAAATAAAAATGAATACCAAGATATAATTCATCTTTATGACCTTAATGGGGTATATCATAATCAATTTGAGTAATTGCCTTCTTTTTGAAATCAAAATTGTCAATTTTTTTTTTAACTTGGATAAAGTCTTGAAGGTCATTTTAGAGGTTAAATAAACACAAACTATAAAGATTGCACAACTAAGTAAAAACATGATCCCGTGAATGATATACATAAACCTTTATAGTTATTGACTATATAACAAGTGTTTAGACTACTAATATCTCTAATTTTATGCATATGTTTACACCTATGGTTACACATGTAATTCCCACCCATGATGTGGCAAAAACATAATGTTTTACTCAGATTTTAGTTCTTATGCATACAGTATAATTATGTACCTCCTATAATCATTGATTATTTTAAACCATAAACCATGCCTACTACATAATATATCATGTATAATATTAAATATTTACATGCTAAGGTATTGCAGTTAGAACAAGGTTCTTCTAGGGAGATTCATTCAACTAATTCTCATGCATTACTTCATAATTCATTAGACCAAGATATTTTAGTTTATCCATTATTTATAGGTTCTATATCTCATAAGATTCCATTATATGATGGTAAATGGAACCCAAAGTAACAAGTTAAAACCCTTTCACATAGTATGTTTGGACTATGTCTCCATTAACAAGTTATTGACTAAGTTATTTTTGTGAAGCCTTAAGTACTTGATTTGCATTGGTTTTATGACCTTACCATTGTGAAAGATTCATGAATTTAATCATTTCTAATTTTTAAATCAATATCAATGATACCTATGCTCAAATGAAAAATCTTAAGCAAGGACCCAATGAACCAATCATTGATTATGTGCTTTGGTACAAGACCATGCTTTGTAAAATGATAGATCATATGGCTGAAAATGAGTTAGAAGATATATTAAATAAAATTGTGCTTGCCTCTCTCCATGATTATATTGTGAATAATAAATTCTAATCATTTAATGACTTTTATCATATAATTAAGGATTGATATGTTAAACTCATATCTATGAATAAGCTAAGTATGTGGTTAATCCTCCATCTACTTCAAGTTAAAATTTTCAAATCAAACTAAATTACAAGGCCAAAAAAAAATACTAAAAATTCATCAAAGGTAATATTTATGTATTGTCACAACCTACTAATCAACTTGTTTTATCCACTCCATAAATAGTTAATTTTCATGATTACCTGTACCTCTTCATAAGTTATTGCATAAATTACTTGAGTAAAACCTTACATCTCTCCCTCCCCCAAAATATGTTGATATAAGTAGGTATCCACCTAATGGATATGAAAACTATGCATATTTTTATTATCATAAATGCACATGAAACTCTAGAAAGAGATGTTTTTCACTAATACATAAGATTAAGGATCTCAATGATGACAATACTATTGATTTTAATGATATTAGTACACATACAAATGATTAAGGGACAAAATCTAATGGGAATGCAAAGTTTAAACTCTTTTTTTATCCTTTTCCCAACCATATGGAAATGGAAACTAAGACTAATCCTAAAGTACATATGACTTACAAGGCACATCCCTATCCACTAACATATGAAAAACCATCATATGGTATTAGTGGTGTACTTATAAGCATAATTTTTTAAAATATCTACAATTAAATTTGATGATAGAGAGATTTTGGATGATGATTCTAGTTATACATCATTATTTGTACATGTATATATTGATTCATAACCTATACATAGTGTTATGGTAGATAGTGGTTCAAGTGAAAACATTTTCACTATGACACTCCTTACTACTCTTAGATACATGCAAGCGGATTTTATGAATACAACCAATATTAAATGGAAATAAACATAATCCTTTTGGGATTATTGTGCTACCACTTAAGGTCGGCCCTATTGTAATTATTATTATCTTCTACCAAGTACAGGGGAATTTTACATGTCGTTATGTCATCCTTGGATATATAAGCTCTATATAGTAACATATTTAGTACATAAATGTGTGAATTATATACATGGTAGTAGGGTGCTTATAATTTCAAATATTCTAAAGTATCCTATTCATCCAAATCCATTTCATCCTCCCTCCCTGCCATCACCACAATTACTTATACAACATATTCAAATTCATTCTACACTGATGTTCTCACAACCATGTTATTAGTTTTATGTAACAACACCATTATCCTCCCACAACATAGTATGGATTTTTAGGCTCACCACCTCTTCATTTCCAACTTACATGTTCATATCATTAGGGGTGTGTTGGCAATTTGATTGTCATTGATGTCAAAAGGGACATTATGAGCATGGCATTAATGTCAAAAAGGAGATTATAGATTTCATTGATGCTCATGGATGAGTATGGTGTTTTGAGAATGTACAAGGCATCCTATCAGAGGTTAATGATGATTGAAGTGATTATGTACATGAGTGGAATTCATCCAATTCTTCACATTGATCATCTAGACATTTTGGGTCTATGACAAAAAAGATGAGATGGCATTTTAATAATGCCACCATTGCCACATGTGGATGAGTCTGGAGGAGTTGGTCATATGGTTGTGATCAAATTAGTCCTTAGTTATTATACACTATATTTGAATCCATGAGATGAAGCGTAGTTGAATATATGGACATGAAAATCTGGTTACTTGGATAAAAGCCACTAAATTTATATACTTAGCCAAATTTGCAAAAAGGGATAAACAGAGCCCAGTAAGCATATTGATAAGGTTATAACTTGCACACATAGAGGTGTCAAGATAAAATTCTCACATGGATTAATTCATTTTTGTGCCTAGTTTATATGCACTAAATTTTAGGTGATATGATGTATCATGACAAAAGATATGCTTGAGCAAAGTAGGGATCCAAGGCATTTTGATAGTGTTTTCCAACACTTAGTTAAACTTATAGGTTGCAAGAAAAAGTTGAGAAGGTATTTTTATGATGTCATATATTGCACGCATGAAGGCTTCATGAGAAAATGGATATATGGATGTAATCCCATATATAAATGGATCATATGTGTTAATTTGTAGGTCATGAAACTAAGAGTGACAAGAGTTATGAAAGGACCAAGTTGGCCTTCTAGGCAAGCTTGAGGAATAACTAGCTTTATGCTATAATAATTTGAGTGAGTAGATTAATGGAATTATATCTCATACATAGGAAGGATTCATAAAGAATTGAGCATATGGGTTTATTCATTTTCATGCTTAATTTATATGGTCCAAATTTTAGACTAGGAAATTGAGTAAAGTAGAAGATATGAAGGGGAAAAGTTAGCCTTCCAAGCATAATTGAGATGGTCCTCATACTTAGAAAAATATACAAAACATAAAGTTTGAGCTAGTTTGAAGATCAACAGTTTGCGTTTAATCAAATATTGGAGATCCAACAGAGAGTGATGAAGTCAAAGTGTCAAAGGTCCCTCTAAGTGAACATGTAAGTGACAAGTGTCACAATCATGAAGCCTAGATAGTTAATCTATGTTGTGGATTAAATTCAAAAGGTCAAAAATCAATATGAGGATGCCAAATGTCTCAATAGAAATAAATTAAAACTATATATAAAATGCACATGCTTACATTAAGTGTCATATCCTTGAGGGTTGGAAAGATATAAATATTGATCTTATCAGAAGATCTGACGGTGCACAAGTGATCATGTAAAGGAGATCCAATAAATCAAATGGACTAAGATGATACAAAGAGCTCAGAATTTAATAAATAGATAAAAGTAAAGATCATGCATCTTTGAAGATCCAATGGCATATAGAATCTTGGATTAGAGAGATCTAATGGAGTGAGTGGACTCAGATAGAATAAAGTGATTAATGTTTATTGAAATAGTAGCAAGTTAAGGATTAAGTAAGTTCAAGAAGATCTATGGTGAAAAAGTGATCCAAACATATAGGAATCTATGAGATGAGGTCAAAGTATCAAATTTTAATGACTAGTCAAGGTAAAGGTTGTGCATCTTTTGAGATTGAACAATATGTAAGAGCTAAAATATAGAGACTGATAGACACATTTTAAAGAGAGGAAAATTAAAATTTAGTAGCATACAAAGATATAATGGAGCGAGAGAGCTTGGAGATGATGCAAAGAAAGAGATCAAAGTCTAGTATTTAAAGTGTTTAAATATAAATGGTAACATGCAAGAACATATAAGAACTTGTGTATGAGCCAAGAATCTTGACATAGACAATGAGGTTGATTGATCCAATTGATAAAATCTATATTTAAGAGCCTATGCATTAAAACTTGAGTCTAAAAAATGCTATAAATAGTAAAGAGACTTAAATTATGGTGTGATACATGGAATCAATATGTGATAAACTAATAGTTCATGTCATAATGAACTAAAGTCCATAATTTTCATGATTTGTTTACAATTTGAGTGTGAACATAGAGAAGAAGAAAACCCTAGATCAAATTCTTATATATATGATATCTAGGACAAAGGAAAAAAGTGTTGGAGCCATTGGAATTGTGTTAATTAACAATATATAAACATAGAGGTAGAAGTGTAGAGTAGATGAGATGTTATTAAAGAGTAAAAAGGGGCAGAGAGGAAGAAAGGCACATAGAGATAATGTGCATATTATGAGTAGTTATAGATTAGACTTGTAACATAGAATATAGACTTTGATTCATTTATGAATCAATGTTCTAATTTGGAGTTGTAACTACATAAATATAATTGATTGGTGCCATTAGACAAGATGAGTTGGTGCTAAATTAGGGTATTGGTGTTTCCTTTGGGTTGGTGCCCATAAAATTTGTAACCAGTGAGGTCAAGCTAAGTTGGTGCTCAGTTAGGGAGTTGGTTCTCTTAAACTATGGTATTGGTGTCTCCTTAGGATTGGTGTCCTTAAATGTAACCAGTGAGGTTTTTCCATGTAAGGATTTGACTATGAGGCTATATTAGAGTAGTAAATTCTAGTAGTTATTCTCACCATGGTTTTTCCCTTTGGGTTTTCCATGTATAAATATGGTTTCATGAGTATTTACGTGTTTATTATCTTTGCATATTTGATTTGATCTACATATATCTTCTATTTTGTTCTAAAAGGTATTAAAGGAATAGTTTTAATTGATATACTAATTCACCCCCCTCTTAGTATCTAGTTGTGTTTCAACAATTGGTATCATAGCCTAGGGTTCCTTTGAAATAAGCTTAATCATTTTAGGTAGATCTTGGAATACTGAACATAATGACTAGTCAAGAAGTATCTTCATCGAATAAATCACCTCTCTTTGAGGGATCTAACTATGCATTCTAGAGCATAAGAATGGAAGCATATCTATCTTCATTAGGGTTTGATGTATGGATGTTTATAGTAAGTGGATATAAAACCCCTACTACAACTCCTACTGATCAACCTTCAAAGGAGACATATGAGAGAAATTCCAAGGCAAAGAATGCTATTCTTTGTGGATTGTCTAAATCAGAGTTTGTCAAAGTGATGCATTGTCAAAATACACAAGATATTTGGAAAAAGTTGAAGGGCATCTATGAAGGAGATGTAAATATAAATTAGGCCAAGATATAAACATATAGAGGATAATTTTAAAGTCTTAAAATAAATGAAAAAGAGAAGATTATAAACTACCTTCTTAGGGTAGATGAATTAGTCAATGCAATCATAGGCCGTAGAGAAGAAATGAAAGAATCAATCATTGTCAAAAAGGTCTTAAGATCTTTGCCATCAAGGTATGATTCTAAAATATATGAAATAGAGGAAGCAAGAGATCTATATAAGCTCACATTATATGAGTTTCATGGAACATTCACTACTTATGAGATAAGAATAGGAGAAGTAGATACTTATAATAGAGAATTTGCATTTAAAGCATCGAAGCATGCAAAAGAAGAAATATCTACATATAGATTTGAGGAGAATGATGAAGAAGAATCCAAATTTGTTATAAGATTTAAAAGATGATATGGAAAGTACAAGGTAATCTACCCTTCAAATGTTTTAACTATAGTAAAATAGGAAATTTTGTTAATAAATGCCCTTATGAGAAAAAGGATAACTCTAAGCAAGAAAAGGATGGAAAAAGGTTGAAGCCCCACTATTCCAAAAGGAGTAGCTTCTTTAAAAACAAGAAAATATTGTATATAAGATAAGATAGTGACTCATTAGATGATAGTGATAGCTTAGATGATGGCCATGACTATGACTTTGTGGTTAAGGGAAATGAGTCCCTATTTATGGCATTAGGATCAACTTCTATATATCTATATCAAGAAGTTGAAGACTCTAATGAATAAGGAGAAGGAGAATTGGACCTAGAGCGTGAAATCATATGTGCTCTAGATGATATTGATATGTTGAGGAAAGAGAACACAAAACAAAAGAAGCTTGGATAAAAATAAATTGAAAAACTATCCAAAAGACATGAAAAATTATGATCAAATGATAGTAAGCCTTAAGACTCAAGTTGAAGAGGCCAAAATAATATGAGATGTAGTCAAAATTGAACTATAACTTAAGTCTATTAAGTGTATGAGGTTGTAAGTAGAGATAGTGGCTTTGAGAAAAGATCTTGAAAAGGATAATGAATAAATAGATAAAGGTGTAGACACTAGAAAATTGTACATATAGTCCTAGTCATCACAATACCTTTGTTTTCTCTTGATCCTATATCGACTACACCTATAAGTTTGACAAACATACCTATCCTAGACTACTTACCTAATCTAGAGTCAATTTAGTCACTTGTCTAGATTAACTCCCTTTTTACCCATTTTAACCTATCTTTTTCTTAGGTCCTTGACTGATGAAGTTTAGGGTGACCGGTGATGGTCATCCTAATTGATGATGGTTGGGTTGGATAGCCTAGACTAAGCATGCAACCTTCATACAAACCATCACCTTGATTTTCTAAATATGGTAGTCTAAATCTAGTTGTGAGCCCTTTGCATGGATGACTTATATTTATAATCCTTCTTAAAGTCTAGTTTCGACAACCACTTCCACCTCTTAATTTTACCTATAATATAAAGGCTTGAGAAATCAAACCATCTACAATTGTTATCAAGAGCTATTTGTATCCAAAATCTCTTTTTTTAAGTCAATCAGGTCAATCCACATTATCAAGTGATATCAACCATCACATAGGGAGACTACTTGTCGTTGACTCTCCACTAAGCTCTCAAGTACCATTACACTACTGGAATAAATCCAAACTCTACCAATAGGCAAATCTACATCAACCACCCACTAACTAATTTATAGGAAGATAAGTATTCATTTTCTTATATTCCTTTACCAGGTTTTTGCTCTAAGCCTATGTTATCTCCCAGAATCCACTTCTTATATCCCATTAATTAGTAAACCCAAACTCCAATTTCACTTATAGATTCATTGATAAGAAATGGGTGATGGTTACCTGACTAGTGATGGTCACCCTTAATCAGCAATAGTCACCTGATCAACAATGGTTACCATTGACTGATAACATTTGCATGATCGGTGATGGTCACTTGTGGTACCAAAAACTAGAAAGCTAATTTGACCCTCTTACACCCAACCAAATTCATGTTTTTATGTCCCTACCTATTCACAGGCCCCTTTATAATTTTTTGAGCCATAGCACGACCCGTTATCACTAGTACTAATTATGTTATCACTAATTAGATCATTTTTAGTATTTTTTCTTAACAAGATTTTCTTGTATTCAATTTTAATAATCTTCTATTATTGATGAAAGTATCTTCTTTCTAGTTTTATTGACTTGATTGTTTAAGATAGGTGGATTGATATCCCTTAAATAATTTCTCACTTTTGAGATATAGCTTTCACTAGGAAATCCACTGAACTATCTGTCTAACAAACAAGTTTGCTTCAGTGCTTTCTTATCTATAGGTCATCCTCCCAAGCCAAAGATGAGCTCTCACAATCTTCTGATTCAACGTACACAAAAAAAAGGTATTCCTACCACAACCCATATTGAGTTTATTTTCTCTCTTTCTTTATAACTTAAGTGAAAATTTACATAAAACATTTTGGCATGCTTAGTGGACCTAGAGTCTCTGCTCATGTTTTATTTGCCTTTTTATGATCTTATCTCTATCTGTGCTCATAATTGAAACTAAAATTTCCTTTGGGATTAAAATCAACTACATCCATTAATTTATTCTAACATTAGTTAATTTTAAATTAAAGCATAGTAATCTTATTGTAGCACCACTTTTATTACACACACTAGCCAAACCACTTTCATCAAACAAACATTAAAATAATTTGAGACAAGGCCCGACTGATATTTCATCACCTAGTGGTCACCTTACCCATTCCTGTAAATCCTACTTGGAGTTCATTACCAAGAGAACTAACTCAACTCTCTAGTTGAGTATAAACTTTGGATATCAATATATATTGGCTAAGCACCCAACACCCTTATCCTTGCGGGACTGTGAAGTGAGGGGATAGGCCCCACTACCAAGCCATGTATTAATTATAATACATATTATTTTGATCACCTAAATAACCCAAAACCAACCATAGAATACTTATATAGTACCTGATCTACAAGCTAACTTCTATCACACATTCTCATAAACTAAAGCATAAGCTAAAAGTGAGATTAAAACTAACTTCTAGGCTTAATGTACTTTCTAGTGTGTATCTTGATTACCTTGATCATTTTCTTATTTTATTCTTGTTTGAGTAGTGATATTGTTCTTGTTTTCTCTCCCCTTTTTCTTGTATGGTTCTCACTCATCAACAATGAAGAGCCTTGGTAAAACAAAACTTGTCACTTAAATCAACCTCTTCTACCTCCTCATCTATGGAGTACATCTTTAAGGTAGAAGATTCACCTTATCCATTGGGAATCCCTACTTTTCCTTGATTATTTCCCCAAGGAGACATTGATTTTACCACCTTTTTAGAAAATAATTTAGTATCCCTTTAGCACTATCTTAACACCTATTTTCATCATATCTCAGTTTCAACTCTACCTCAAGATCCTCCCTATGGCATGTTATCCCACCTTATCGAGGGTATCCTATTTCCATGGTCACCACCCAACCTTCAACCACCCAGGCATCTTCATCTACTAACCCTTTTGACATTATGGCTAAAAACCAACCTATCCAACCAACTATTACCCTTATAGCTTCCACCCCTACTAATGACTCCTATACCTTTGGGACAACCCAACCATTAACCCATCATGTCCCACTTGCAGCTAGAGCACCCACTACTGACATTACCAACCTCCCCTCTGTCACACCTAACCCATCAGTCAATACACCTTTACCAAGCTTAGGGGCATCTATCCCTTCTACCTCACCACCCATTAGCATGAAGGTCACTACCTCCCCTTTTATCACCAACCCAACTACCACCCATTCCAAATCTATAGGGACTTCTCAATAGTTTCCTATTGCACCCAATCTAGGATACATCCCTAACCCATAAGGATATATACCCACTACCCAACCACCATCATCCACTTACCTTACCCAATCTCTAGTATCTACATTCCAATGTGTGGTAGCCTCTCAACCACCAAACAATTACCAATATGTTTCCCAACCTCAACCACAATATTAACCTTACAATATTTTTAGCACACCACCTCAAATTGACATAATGAAAATGCTCATGGACAAGATGACCAACCTTGAATCATCCATTTCAAGGGCTCATAACATCCTATCCTATGATCAAATTTATAACAAAACTATTCATCCTTTTGTTCTTATTAGACCTTACCCTCCTCAATGGGAGATTCTAAAATTTACCAAATTTTAAAGGAGGACCCCCAACAACATCTTAGGGATTTTAGGCATGCATGATACATGATTTATTATGATGATGCCCTTCTCCTCCAAACCTCCCCCATGTCTTTATCCAATCTAGCACTTGACTGGTATAGTTCCTTTGCCAACCATTCCATCTTTCCTTTCACCCAAATATCACAAGTGTTCTTGGATCAATTTTACATTAACATTTTCAAGAAGGTCTCTTTCACATACCTCTATTCTATCATATAATTTGATGATGAGTCAATTACTGATTTTGTCGCCCATTAGAGAACCTTGATTAATCAACTTTCATTTTCCTTGCCTCAACCTAAACTTATAGAACATTTTACTTGAGCTTGTGCCAAACATATATCTTCTACACTGCATGTCTAAAGCTTTATAAACTTTGATGAGGCTTTTACCATGGCACGTAATCTAGAAAACTAGGCCATAAATGAGGGTAAATTGAAGTTATGAAACAAGAACTCTACCTTCAATACCAATGAAACCTCTTCCTCCAAACCAGGCAACCAAGCCAATTCTAGAACTAAGACTAGGGGAAAAACAAGTGTCATCATCCTTAAAACCACCCTCCACCCAATATAAACCAAAAAAATTCTCCCATTACCTCCAATCTAAAATCAAAGAAACTAAACCAAAATAACCAAAAATAATTTACTCCACTTAGAGAATCTTACACCTTAGTTATAGAGAAGCTACTAAAAGCTAACCTTATACAACTTCCTCCTATCAAACCTCCCCAAAAATTTGATTTTTCACATCCAACACCTACTTGGTACAATGAGAATGATCTCTATGATTTTCAATGGGTAATTGGACATGACATTTAACTGATATAATACTTTCAAGAATATTATTCAGAGTCTTATCAACAAAGAGGAACTCATGTTGGATAATCCTAATGCCCCTTAAAAAATAAGCTCTTAACATCTTCAGGAAACCTTTTCCCAACCATGCCCCTATCAAAACTAATGACACATAGGCTAAGTGCTATCATAATGCCCACATTATTAACATGGTTCATGATACACCTACCCATGAGGACCCTCTCAACCAATCTACCCATTCCTCCCCCACTTCACTTCTTAAGGTCATGGAGTCACCTTACCCTCGTTTGGATAGCCAAACCAAATAAGTTCCTTTATCCATAGCTACCCTTATAGAATTTTTGGAATCATCACATACTACCTTAACTAGTACATCTAGGCAAATTAACATTCCTAATTTACCACCTCTACCAATTACCCAACAAAATAATAATCCTTTGGATATTATCCCTAAAGGAGGAGCATTCCTACCCATGCCTCCTATAGATGAGCCATTTATCTCAACCTTGCTTCCCTCACCTCAAGAGATCAACCAACTTTCCAAGCATCCTACCCAACCTACAAGTCTATCTATTACATCCACTACCCATGGATCCAGACTAGTACACAAACCTTTTTCCACATTAGTATAGAAATTAGAATTTGGATTAAAACCAGACATGGATTGAGCCACTTTTTGGCAATAGTTAGGGCTTCCCTCCATCAAAAAACTTTAACCATCTAGCACACCTCTAACCAACCAATCCATCATCTCTCCACCACCTCTTAAACTAATCTATACCTCCAATAACCCCTCAACTTCTTATTTAACCAAAAAATCCACCACCTTACCAACCAAACCTTTCAAAACTCTTGGTGCCTTCCTTATTTAGAGTTTAGTTCACCCATCCTTGAAAGTAGACTTAACTTCACCCAATCCTATACTCAAATCTTGACCCACACCAACCAAGAGGATAAAAGCATTGAAAGGGCACATGACTAAACCTCTACCTCCCTCTACCTTGCCCTCTATCTAAGGTCCTCACCCTTCCACTTTGATTAAAAAATAAACCCCTTTCGGCATATATCACCCACTATCATTGATTACATCAGCACATTTATTAGCCAACATGTTAGTCCTTTCTAGATCATAACCAATCAAACCAAAAAAATTGACTACCTCAACTAACAACATACCTAGGCCAAGACCATCTGCTTGAACCACCTTACCTAAGTCATCTCTCACCAAACCTATTACCACCCACACACCTATCTCACCAACCAAAACAATGACCCCAAAACCTTCTTCACCTCTATAAAAATAATATACAACCATTCTTTAAAGGTTAGTAAAGACCTCCTACCTCACATCAGCTCCCATTAGACCTTTCAATTATTTGGTTCAAATCCAACTTGGTATAATGACCATCAAATTTGCTCCTATCATAGGACACCTAGGCATGACACAAATAATTTAAAATCTCTCCAAGCCATTATCCACCAACTCTATGACAAGGATGATCTCCTGGTAGATGACCTTCTATCTATGCCTCCACCATTACACCCAATAACTATCCACCAACACATTCCTAACCCCCCCACTCTCACCTTAGAGTGACAGAGAATCTATCCAACCCCCCATCATACCTTCCCCCTCTATCCATACCATTAATATGGTCACATGATCACAAAAAAAGGATAAATGGAATGCCAAAGTGTCTTTTCCATGGACATACCCATCAACTAACCCTAAACTACACTTGATCCCAACCTCCATGCTTACAACTAATCCCAAAGCTATTATCTTAGGCACATTTGAGGTTAACCCCTTTAAATCCATCAATAGAGTCATCCTTAAACAATTGCACTAGATCCCTACTAAAATTAGCCTCTATGAACTCATTTCCACCTCACCTCACCATCATTAGGCCATGATCAGGCTATGTAGGCCATTGCAGTCAGACTGGGGGATTCCTAACCCATAGAGGCCTTTATTGGTGCTCTCTAACTCTCCACCCTTATTACCTTAAAGGACTCAAATATACCTTCTATCCACCTTGAATACCTAGATCTCCCTCTTTTTATTATATCCCACATCAACCAAACTCATATCAAATGGGTTATGATCAATGGGGGAACTAGTATCAACATCATATCTTCTCATTCCTATGAGAAACTAAAGCTATCAAACAATGTCATGTCTAAAACTTCAATTATCCTTAGATATTTTAATGACACTATGACCACTACATTGGGAACCATCATCATTCATATTTGTCTAGGACCTTACACACTCACTAAACTCTTCTATGTGGTCAATGGTAAATTCTAGTACAATGTTTTGCTAGGCAAACCTTGGATCTAGGCCATAGGTTATGTGCCTTCCACCATCCATTATTGTATCAAGTTTAAATACAAAGGTCGAATTGCTACCATACAAGCTAACCCTATCCATTGTGTATCATGTAATAAGAACTACCAACCTAATGACATTATTCTGCCTCCATCCAAAGTGCTACAAACAACCACCATCAAGCCCTCACCCATGGAAGTTGAAGCCACTTCTTCCTCCTCTTCCACTGAGGCATCTGTCAGCTCATCTATCCCCATAGATCAGATACCCATCACTGATCCTTTGGAGCCTACCTTAAAACACCTCACCCTTGGAGAATACCATCTCCTCACCCTTGATACCCTCCTTGCTACCCAAGAATATGGGTAACTCAACCACCAAATAGGTTATGACCCCAACATTAGAGCCATTACCCCATTGGGGCCTCCAAGATATCAAACCCACTTTATCTATGGGGGAATTGACAAGCCATTTAACACTACCATCACTATTTCTCCACCTCAACCATTCACCTCTACCTTCTCTTATTTGGATAACCTAGACATCACTAAACTATACCTTCATAGGTGTGCCTAGAAGGGATTCAATTTTGGGTGATATGAGCATGGCCCACACATGTTGACCTCAATTGAGACCTAAAATATCCATGAAAAGCATGGCCTTAGCTTAATTTTACCTAATAAGAAGAAACATCATTGAATGTACCCTCACATAGCCCTCTTTGTCAAAGAAGAGCTTTAATGCCTCCTTTTAGTTAAATTTATTTAACCCATTGATTATACCCAATGGGTTTCAAACATCATGCTTATCACTAAATCCATAAGAGGACTACATATCTATGTGGGCTTTCATGACCTCAACCTCACCTACCTAAAGGATGACTTTTCTCTACCTAGCATTGACTAACTTATTGATCTTACAGTAGGCCACAAGATGTTGTCACTCATGGATGGATTCTCATGTTATAATTAGATTTTAATTTACCCTGAATATTAGCACAAAACTTCCTTTTATCACCCCATTAGGGAATTTATATTATAGATTCATTCCCTTTGGTTTGAATAATGATGGTTTAACCTACCAACATGCCATGACCTATATTTTTCATGACTTTATCCATACAATCATTGAAGACTATGTGGATGATCGTCTCAAGAAGTCCAAGCTTCGTAAAGACCATTTAGTTGTTCTCAAGATTATCTTTGAGTGACTTATCCATTATCACATCCACCTCAATCCCAATAAATGTATTCTTTGAGTATTATCAGGGAAACTTCTCAGCTTCATCATTTCCATTTGAGGAATCAAGGTGGATCTATCCAAAATCAAAGCCATCCTCAAGATTCTACCTCTAACCAATATTAAACAATTATGTAATTTCTAAGGGAAAATTCAATCCATTCATTGCTTCATCTCCCAGCTCTCTGATTAGTGTTAACCCTTCCACCACCTCTTGAAAAAGTATGTCTCTTTCAAGTGGAATTTTGATTGTCAAAAGGCCTTTGATTAACTCAAAGAGTACTTTCTATCTCCACCTATCCTTATACCTCCTAAAGATGGCCAACCTTTCTACCTCTATATATCTACCAAAAACCACTCCATAGGGGTAATGCTTGTCCATCGAGATGAAAAATAGAAGGAGTAACTTGTATATAACATTAGCCACACACTTGTAAAATATGAGACTCATTACACACATGTTGAGAAACTATGTTTGGCCCTAGTCTTCATGGCCACCAAAATTTTCCACTACCTTCTTAACCATAAAACTTTTGTCATAACCAATACTAACCCCCTCAAATACATGCACTCCAAACCATACCAAAACCAATGTATGGCCAAGTGGCTCATGATTTTAACTAAGTTTAACCTTGAGTTCCTCCAATAGAAATTAATCAAGGGGTAAGTAATTTTTTACCAACTAGCCAAGGCTCCCCTAGAAAATAATCAACCTCTCCCTCTATAATTTCTAGATGAGTCAATCATAAGTCTATCTCAAGTAGATTTCACTAATCAGGTAACCATGTTTTTTGATGGTTTCAAATGTCAACATGGTAGGGGAAATTGTATCATCCTTGTCCCCCTTATCATTGAACCACTTCTTTTATCTTTTAAACTCAACTTTGAATACATAAATAATGTGGTTGAGTATGAAGCCCTAGTAATAGGTCTCCAAATTGCCCTAGCTTTAGGAGTTAGAACAATCAATATATTTAGAGACTCCCAGTTTGTGGTCAACCAAGTCAATGGAATTTACCAATGTAAGAATGAAACAATGAAATTGTATAGAAAACTCATCATATAACTCTTAGCCTCATTCAAACAATACCATATCCAAACCACTCCTCGATCTACCAATAATATTACTAATACAACAACTTCTCTTGCCTCTCATATCTCATCAACACCCTTAGACTCCAAACTATCAATCATTGTCTATCACCTCATCTAACCTTCCTACAACAAATCAGACACTCTAACCATCTTTAGTATGGAGGAAATTCTACCTAATCTTTGGTATCAGCAAACCTTTGACTACCTTCACCTTGGCATATTTCCCTTTGGCCTCTCTAGGAATGCCCATCAAGATTTTTTTTGAATAACCTCTTTTTATACTACTATGTGAGGAATTATTTATAAACGAGGCTTGGAAGGCCTCCTATTCCATTGCCTCTATGGTCTAGAAGCCTCTCACACCATCAAAGAGACACATGATGGTATCTATAGAGGTCACTTTAATGGCCTCATTGTGGCCAAGTGTATCCTTCACCTGGCTATTTTTGGCCTACCCTTAACCAAGATTATTATGATTATGTGAAAAAGTGTGTCAAATGTCAATAACATACTAATTTACATCATGCACATAGCAATAGTCTTCATGTTTCTACAAAATTTTGGCCCTTTTGACAATGGCGTCTAGACCTTATCGATGAAATCAACCCCCACTCTTCATAATGACATCATTCTATCATTATTTCAACCAAATATTTCACCAAATGGGTGGAGGCTATTCCCCTTGTCTCGATAAATGCTAAAAATATTATCAAATTAATCACCCACCATATCATCTACCATTTTGGTGTTCCCCATAAGATCATCACTGACAATGATAAATATTTCAAAAAAAAACAAGTTTAGGGCCTTTGTGATGTAGTTCATATTGAGATTAGCTTTTAGTCACCTTATCACCCATAAGCAAATGGATAAGCTAAATTCTCTAACAAAACCCTTGACAACATGCTTACCAAAATGGTCAATGCCTCAGGTCAGGATTGGCACTTGCACATCCCTTTCACCCTATGGGCATATCATACTAGCATCTAAACCCCTACTAGTGCTACACCCCTTTAACTCATATTTGGAGCTGAGGCTATCTTTCCTCTTGAAATATAAATACCTTCTCTTCACATATCTTTGCACAACCTCATTTTAGAAGACAATTATCATCAAGAATTTTTATCCCAACTCGATCTACTTGATGAGCATCATATAGCTATTCTTTCCCATCTTTGTGTCTATCAAGAGCAAATTAATCAAGCCAAAAAAGACAATTGAAAGTCTAAGAATTCAACATTGGATATCTTGTCCTCAAGGAAACTAATATATCACTAATATAGAGAAAAACAAAAGGGCTAAATTTGCTTTCAATTGTCTTGGACCCTACATCATTACCCATAAGTATGGATTAGGAGCTTATCATTTATCCTCTCTCAAAGGCAAACTAGATTCTAAGCCTCTCAATTCTTCACATCTATGTCCTTTTTATTGTTAGATATGGATTATAATCATCATTTGTCTAACATGAGCTCATCCCTTAACCACATTCATTTTTCTCTTTTTAGGGGAAACTAACTAAAACTAAATCATGTGATTTTCCATCATAATTATATCTTAATCTTGAACTATAGATACCATGGATCTATCCATGGCATGATTCTCATAGTACTTCCCATCTCTTTGATATTGATTCCTATGGTCATTATCTATACGTCTCTTTCACCTACCAAACCTTCATGTCAGCTTAGTTTTGCTTTTATAAAGGTAATCTAATGAGCATGTATGATCAAGTCTATGTCAATTAAAATCAAATAAAAACAAAAGAAATATCAAATAGCAAAAAAAAATCATAGGTCACTCCTAGCATTCATATACTGCTCCATTGAAGGATAGCTATTAAAAATTAACTAAAATTGATAAACATATAGTAGACCTCTCCCATGAAGGATAACTATCAAAAGCATTTGAACTAAGAACATAAACTTGGACCACTCCCTTGAAGGATGGTTGAGTAAATCATTAGTCAAAGCTATTAATCTCTTGTAAGATTCATGCATCGATTAGCTTCCCTAACCCCCTATCAAAAAACAAAAACAAAATAAAATCAAAGCAAGAGTAGTAGAATTTTGAAAGCTGCAATCAGCTTTCATAATAGCAATAATCTTGGAAAGCCACAACTGAATATTCTTAGTAGACTTCCCATATCAATTAGTCTACACTTTATATATAGACATAGAATTGTTTATACTACCTCTTTGGACACCTATAGAAAAGGCATACTAGTCTTGATAACCGTTCTAGTTTCACCCATTATCCCTCCACATATCATATGCACAGGACTATGAGCTTACTTGACATAATGTTATTAGGATCCCTATCTATCAACCTAAGCATGCTAATTCAAAGAATATAAAAGGCTTATTTTCACTATGCTAATCTAATTTTGGGTTTTGTGTTGATCTTTACCAATAAAATGTCATCATGTTTTTTTATTATCTCTTATTAGTTTATGTAAACTTATCACTATGAACATGAACAATAAATATCACATCAAAATCATGTACACCATGAGCTATACCAATAATAAATGACATCTATCTATGAATGAGACAAACACAATGTAAACATGTCATAGCATATAATACTATGAACATCAATCACGTCATAAACCATAAGCATGCCATTATACAATCACAAGCATCAACCAAATCAATGAGAAAAATATCATAGCATATACCATTCACCATTCAATCCATATAACCATAAACATGAGCCATAACATGTATCCATCCATGACATATCCTATCATAACCATGAGAAAAATTAAAACATCATAATTCAACTTTCTAAACATCAAATGCCTAAACTACTAAGTCAAATAACCATAACCATGAGCATCCATGACCATAAATCACAAACATGAACATCACATAAAACATCAAATGTCATATATCATATACATCAAAAATTCAAAAATAATACATGTAGCAATGTATCAAAATCTCTCTCAACAAAATATATATCTCTCTACATCAGTGTGAAAGATAGTATCAAAATAATGCACCAAAATCATGTATCCAAGCACATTCATGGGCCCCCATCAGGCCTAGCTATCCCTATACCACTACCACTAGCCCCATCTAATCTTTCACCTATACCTAGTGGTGGTCCCCTTAAATCCTTTACCTATCCAACCATGGCTACCCACTGGCCTAAAGTAGCTACTATCACCCTACTAGTCAAACTAGTAGTATACTCTACATATCTCATGGCCTAGGGAAACTAATCAATCACCATGGCCTCATAATATCTAAGCTCTTGTATAGTGGCTAAGTAGCATGCTTTAGGAGTTGAATCGAGTACTCTTGTAGATGGCCTTGTCCCTATAAGAGATGCCCTCATAGCATCTCGATAGCCTATAATCATGGCAAGGGAAGCCTATGCCTAGTCTCTCCTAGCTCTCAAAGACTGTACCTACCCTTACAAGGTGGCCACCTATCCCTATAATGTATCCACCTATCCCTATAAACCAATAACCTAGGCCTATATTATGGCAAGTGTTACTACTACCTATCCATCTCCTTGTACCTAAGCTAGTGCTTAAGATGAATCTACATCCATGGGTTGTTGACCCCCATCACCCCGTCTAAAGTCTATCTTAGCATACCTACCCTAGTACCAAGCCACATAATTATCATCAATGCCTACTTCATCAATAGGAGCCCTCACTGGTAACTCCTCAAAATTAGGCATAACCTCTTGTGGCTAGGGTGTAGGTAACATAAACTCCACCTCCTCTCTCTTATACATGGGGAAATAAGGTGGGATCCCCTAAATAATCCTAAACTATTTCTGCACATGATCAAATGGGATAAGTTTATCCTCACCCTCCCTATGGCCATATATCCATTTCCATCTCTACAGACCTAAAGTGTGATATCTAAGCCCTACCCATTATGGCCACCCAATGTAGGGCCTCCATATCACATCCCCAACTACCAGGTCATCTAATACCCCTCAAAATCACTCAATGTCTCTAGCCCTTCCACCTACCCCTATCATAGATATGCTTCTCCTCCATCATAAGAATCCTACTGTATAATCTATTAAGAGATAACCCTCTATCCACAATCCCAAGGGCCTTAGTACCCAAATGTGCTTAAAGTCCTAATAGTGAAGAACAAATGTGATACCAATCCCATACTACCTATGGTGTCTAAAACCCTAGAGTGCTTGGTATATCTATTCTAATAAAATTGGGGCCCATCCAAATATAGTCCTCCCCAATCACATCTCAACTAACACACCTAATAAAGTTATAAGAAACTCCCCCTGACTGAGTCAGGTAACACAAAGGTCATTAATGCCATCATCATCATCATGATCAAGCATTTATTTATTGGAGCCATCTAGTATAATGGGTCATAGCCAAACTCACCTACATGGTACCATTTCTGAGCATGCTCATCACCATAGATCATCTACCTCTTTTCCCTCTATCTAATATATTTTCTCTCCTTAGATAGATAGATGTGTGATCCTATACACATCCTCTAGTAGGATGGTGATCTCTCCAATTGGTAGCCAAAACATATTCATTGCAGGGTCCCATCTCTCAATGAGCATAATGATTATCATAGGGTCTCATGGTAGATGATGATAATGTCACATCATACCTAAGCCCACATCCTCCATGTGCTACCACTCCTCTATAGTCATGGCATCTTAAACCTTAGTAAAGAGTACCAACACCTGGTCTCTTAGCCTAATCTACTCTCTAGCCTACAAGCATAGCTTACAATATTATATTTTAGCATTTCACCTAACACTAAGTACTAACTTTTGATCTACCCTTACCCTACCCTTGTAATGTCCCCAAATTTCTGTTAAAATGGTTTAATTAATTTAATTAATTTAAGTTGTCCAAAAATAAAGATTTATTCAAAAGGATAACTTTAATTAATTAATTTAATTATTATGGAAATAAATAAAATAAGCATAATAAAATAAAGTTGACTTCTTCTAGAAGCTTCTTGGGTGCCTTTAAAATAAGTGGAGGGCAAAGCATTTGGCATATCTTTGTTGCTAAAATATTCTGAGTACTGTGAAGCTTGAATCTGTGATTCAGCTAAAATCTCTGAGGATGCAAACCTTCAACAGATTGGAGAAGAGTTGGATGAAAACCCAACACTTTTCAGGGGTGGATTCATGATAGAATTCAAGTTGTGCATATTGATCAGAGCTGGAGCTTCAGAGGACATTCACTGGGTAGATCAGGGGTTCAGCATATGCAGAGGGTTCCAGGTATTTATTCATTGATTTGATTTAAGATTTATATATTTATATCTTCAGATCAGGTTGGGTATAGAATCCATATAGATTGGTACCAAGCCGTACCAGTGAATTTAGAAAAGGGAAGGGCACGGATCACAGTTGCAGGCCGTAGGGTATTACAGAGGCTGACATCGGCAGCTAAGTGACTGGCATCGACAGATAGACCGACATCAGCTGATCAGCAACCAACATCGTCAGTCAGGCAGTCACAGGCAGAGTCACCAGCAGGCAGAGATCGCCACCAGATGACCGATAGTGGCAGTGTATCGACCGACGCCAGCAAAAGAATCAACGTCAGTGACTGTGTTCTCACACAACGTCTAGATTTGTGCATACTTCCAGGTTCTTGCTTATTTGGGCTTCATTATACCATCTATAATTTAGTTGTGTACTGTAATTTTTGATTATTCACTGTTGAAGCAAATCTGGGCAATATATTTTTGTATTAGCATTCTCTAAAGGTAAATAATCAAAGTTATATCTTTGTCTTGTAAGAACCTGTATATTTTGTGTCTCCAAATTTAGTTTGGGATCTTTTAGTGGTATCAGAGCCATGCATCTTGCCAGCCTGTAGGGGTAAATATATTTTATTTCTATGCATCCTAGAAGATTTGATAGAAGCCATAGATATTTTACACGTAGTAGAGCTCAGTATGAGCAAGAGTTGGGTTTAGGACAGGAACCTATCATGGCCAAAGAATAGAGGAATGCCCATAGAAACTAGGAGGAGGTAGAAAGAGAGATGATGAGGACCCTCATCACTACCCAGCCCAGGATTGTTCAGGCTCTAGACTGATTACAAGATACCATGGAGCGTTTAGAGGTGGATAGACACAGAGTTAGAAGGAATAGATCAGTTTCAGTGACAGGAAGTCATCATACCCATCAGTCCAGTCAGCATAGTCACCATTCCCATTCTTCAGTGGGGAGCTCCCATCATTCCTCTAGGCGAAATCATCATCATACACCTACTCCAAATAGACCATTACTACCTCAGTTTGTACCAGGTGGACAACTAGTATAGGTGGATCCACCAGAGATGGGGTTCCAAGAGTCCATTTTGGCAGCCACAGCAGAATGGAGAGCTTTACCCCCAGAGGTTAGGGAGGTTTTTCCTTTTCCCCAGTATTGTGCATAGTGTAGAGACACAGCCAGATTCAGGGGAGATCGGGGTAATAGACCACCACAGTAGTAGCATAATCATGACCTCAATAGAGATACGGGGAAGATTACATTGGCTTCATATAATGGCTCTGGAGAGACTAGTGCAAGAGCTTGGGTCCACAAGCTGGACATATATCTTTCCTTGAGGCCCATGCCTGAGCGTGAGGCCATTCAGTTTGTGGTGTTGCATTTAGAGGGGATTGCATATGATTGGTGGCACCATGGATTGGTCACCCAGGATCATGCCTTAGTTCACTCCTATACTGAGTTCACTGAGAGACTTATTGCACAGTTTGACTGTAAGGATACAGAACTTTACTACAGGGAGTTGGCTCATCTTAGACAGAGTGGTCATGTAGAAACTTATATTAATGAGTTTCAGCATATTGTGGTTATGGTACCTGATATGCCTCAGAGACGAAGTGTGATGTTATTTATTGAAGGATTACAGGATAGACTTAAGGGACTGGTACGTGCTTTCCAACCAGCCACTCTTAAGGATGCCATTGATGTGACATTGAGACTGGATACTGTTCCCACTTCTTATCAGGGTGATAATAAAATAGCCACAGACTCTCAGCCTATACAGAAGGCCAACACACCACAAAATAAAGAAGGTTCATCCTCTATAAATCCTTGGATGAATCAAGAGACTAAGAATGACTTGAGGAGGAAAAAGTTATGTTTTTCTTGCAAAGATCCATGGGAACTAGGACACCGTTGCATGGGTAAAGGAAAGGTTCATTTGATTGAGGTAACTTCTGAATTTGGAGATGAGGAGGTTCTTGATACGGACATTGAGGATAATATTGAGCAGGTTCAGACATAGTTGGAGTTAGACACCTCGGAGCCTTTGGCATCAGCCAAAGCAATTATGGCTACCTTCTCCAGTTATCCTAACTTTCATGCCTTTCAATTGAAAGGTACACTTAAGGGTATGTGGGTCATGAGCTTGGTAGATACAGGTGCTACACATAACTTCATTGACCAGAAGTTAGTGGGAAGGCGTGGATTATGGTATGAGAAGTTTGGTGGTTTTGGGGTAAAGGTGGTAGATGGTGCAATTTTGGGTTATACCAAATGGATTCCACAGCTTAGCATTCAGATGGGGGATTACACTCTGACCGATGATTTTTATGTGTTTCCTTTAGAGGATTATGATGTGGTCTTGGGCATGCAGTGGTTACAGGGTATTGGGTGCTACATTATTGATCACCACCATATGCAGTTAGAATTCCTTTCCAGGGGAAGGAAGATTATCTTGAAGGCAGCACAAGATGGAGGACCTAAGGAGGGGTCATCTCATAGGATGGATTCTCATGTGGTAAATGATTCTATTTGTTGCAGGGCATTTTCCTTCCCAATTATGAGTCATCATTCTTATGGGAATTTGGAGAGCATGGTAATCAGAGTAGCACAGTGGTCTTTTGCGAAGACTAAGGTATGTGATGGTGAATTTGCTAATTACATGTTGAATATTATCACCTTACTCTCTAAGAGAAATAAGGAGACTTTATTCACAGATATTTTGCAGCATAGTGTTTCTGATAGAAGAGTTTGCAAGTTTTTGAGATTAATATGGAATCCAGGAAGTTGGTGTTGGGTATTAGGAGCGAATTGCTTGAGGACAAGCAATCTCCAGGAAGGGAGGACTGTAATGTCCCCAAATTTCTGTTAAAATGGTTTAATTAATTTAATTAATTTAAGTTGTCCAAAAATTAAGATTTCTTCAAAAGGATAACTTTAATTAATTAATTTAATTATTATGGAAATAAATAAAATAAGCATAATAAAATAAAGTTGACTTCTTCTAGAAGCTTCTTGGGTGCCTTTAAAATAAGTGGAGGGCAAAGCATTTGGCATATCTTTGTTGCTAAAATATTTTGAGTATTATGAAGCTTGAATCTATGATTCAGCTAAAATCTCTGAGGACGCAAACCTTCAGCAGATTGGAGAAGAGTTGGACAAAAACCCAGCACTTTTTAGGGGTGGATTCGTGACGGAATTCAGGTTGTGCATATTGATCAGAGCTGGAGCTTTAAAGGACATTCACTGGGTAGATCAGGGGTTCAGCATATGCAAAGGGTTCCAAGTATTTATTAATTGATTTGATTTAAGATTTATATATTTATATCTTTAGAGCAGGTTGGGTACAGAATCCGTATAGATCAGTACCAGGCCGTACCAGCAAATTTAGAAAAGGGAAGGGCACGGATCATAGTTGCAGGCCACAGGGTATTACAGAGGCTGACATCGGCAGCTAAGTGATCGGCATCGATAGATAGATCAACATCAACCGATCAGCAACCAACATCGTCAGTCAGGCAGTCACAGGCAGAGATCGCCACCAGATGACCGACGACGGCAGTGTATCGATCGACGCTGGCAGAAGAACCGATGTCGGTGATTGTGTTCTCACACAGTGCCCAGATTTGTGCATACTTCCAGGTTCTTGCTTATTTGGGCCTCATTATACCCTCTATAATTTAGCTGTGTACTGTAATTTTTGATTATTCACTGTTGAAGCAAATTTGGGCAATATATTTTTGTATCAGCATTCTCTAAAGGCAAATAATCAAAGTTATATCTTTGTCTTGTAAGAACCTATATATTTTGTGTCTCCAAATTTAGTTTGGGATCTTTCAACCCTATTTTTATCCTACCCCATCCCCCTAGCCTAGCTACCTACCTACCCTAGCTAAGTAAACCCATAACACTCACCTACCATTCTAACCCATTCCCCAAAACACACCTATTTACACATATAGCTTAACCACACAATACAAAGACTACCTTCCAAATTCTATCATTGAAAGGCTTAAAATCATAACCTTGACGATTGATAGTTTCTTAACTATTTCTGATCACCTAAGGATGGTTATCCCCTTAGGGTCAACTGATGATGGTCAAGTTAAACCATCACTAATCATTATCTCTACCCTAGTGGTAGAGACTCAAACCCTATACCTCCTGTTACAACTTAAACCAAGCATATAAACATTCCAAACAACCTAATACACACTGATACCTATTCCCATAACCCACCCCCAACCCCATTCATAAATTTAAAACTTCCCTAAACCTAATTTACCTAGATTTTATTCTCAAACAAACCCCAACCAAAACCCCACCTATAGCTTCCATAACAAGCCTACAAAATCACAATCCCTAATATATCTTAAAACCTACCCTAACAAACAATTTAATCATATCCCCTACCTCATTTTGGGAAAATTATCATGGCCACAAGCCTCATCTAGCTACTTCACCATGTCCTTAACCTACCTTCATCCTCTCGATCCTTACTTAGAAAGTACACCACTAGCTCACTTCCACCTTAGCAACCCTCATCCCACCATATGTAAAACTCACCATAATTCACCAGAGCAAAATCACAAAAGTCTAAATGAGTGAAAATGATACTCACTTTTTACTTTTACCCTAACAACTTTTAAGGTTTTACCCTAACCATCATTAGTCAGGGTGATTAGCACTGGTGGACCCTTGGAACATTCCCTTAACCATCACCAATCAGTGTCCCCATCTTAATTTTTTACCACCTACCAACAACCAACCTAGTCAACTCAACCATGACCACCAACCTTGTAACCTTATCACCTCACCATTGGTCTATTTTTGCCTATCTAGCATGCAAGTTTGTGACACTTTTATTTTATTAGTCCCTTAACCATAGTGAAAACATTGTACTGTTGACCTTTTTTATTTTGCACCACTTCATACATAATGACCCACTTGTGTGTTAATAGGATTAATTCATACCTCAGATACCCATGAAACTTGACCCATTTATGTATTCCCTAGGAGCACTTCCTACTTTGGATACCCACTAGGAACATGAAACCCACTTAGGTGACTTATGTTTATGAGTGTTCCTAACAACTATGCCTTTAGTAAATCACATGGTTCAATTGTCACCTATTTTCCTTAGCACCGATCCTTACTTTTTACCAATGTTGGCAATTCTAGTCTTTTATATGATTTTGGCTATCACACTATTTTGTTTCATTTTGTGTGCAAGTTTTCATCTCACATGCCCAACCCTTCTTTTTATCACCTACCTCATGAACTACCATCTACCTATTATCAAACCCATACCCACCTACATTTCACCTCACCATCTCCCAATTTGATGGGGACACACCTCTTCTCACTCTCAGGGTAAGTAGATCTAGAGCCAGTATCCATTTTTTTTAGCTACTAATTCATTCAAGCTACATAATAAAAAGGGGCAAAATGTAGACACTAAAAACTCACACACATGGTCCTAATCATCACAATACCTTTGGTTTCTCTTGATCTTCTATCGAATGCACCTATAAGTTTGTCAGACCTACCTAGCCTAGCCTACTTACCTAATCCAGAGTCAAGATAGTCATTTATCTAGCTTAACTCACCTTTTAACCCATCTTAACCTATCTTTTTCCTAGGTCCTTGATCAGTTATGGTCACCCTTACTAGTGATGGTTAGGTTGGATAGCTTGGACTCAACATGTAACCTACATGCAAACCACCACCTTGATTTTCTAAATATGATATTCTAAATCTAGTTATGAGCCCTTTACATAGATGACTTATATTTAGAAGCCTTTTTCAAGTCTAGTTTGGACAACCACTTCCACCTCTTACTTGTGCCTATAGGAGAGAGAGGTTTGGGAGGTCAAACCATATATAATTTTTATCAAGAGATATTTGTATCTAGAATCTCTTTTTGTAGGTTAATTAGGTCAATCCACATTATCAAGTGCTATGAACTATCACATATGGAACCTACTTGTCATTGACTCTCCACTATGTTCCCAAGTACCATTATTCTATCATTAGAGAAGTAAGTGATGTCTACTAAAAATGATAAATCAAGTAAGTTGTAATAATGACTCTATCAAATCAAGTCAAGTATTGTGTATTAAGTGTCTATAAATATATAATGAGTGTTTCAATATGACATAAAGATATTTTTGGAGTACATCTCATATATATATGGTCCACATATTTATTTGGCATAAGGGTTCTAATTCAAGAAACCTTTGGCATGGTGTATCTTGTGTTGCATAATGATTTACGTCACCAAACTTAGTGAACATGTGTAAAATGATTATATACATGTGAAAAATGAAGTTATGGTGTGCTATAGGTAGGATCTTGATGCAAATATGGAGTATGGAGCAAGGGGGAGATAGATTTTTTAGTCTATCAGAATCAAGAAGGCTCGGAATAGAGGATGTTTCTATATGATTCTATGGTGGCATATTTGAAAATGCTCAGTTAGATTCTAGTTAAGACTTGTCTATGTTACATAACAAAGAAAATCATGCAAAAGGTCTCTAATCTCTAAAGATGACAAGTTGTATATACCATGGAGTTAGGGGGAGATATCTTAGATAGCTTGAATAACTTAAGGAGATATACATGATGCGAAAAAGAGCATATGTGAGATGCTTCAGTCATGACTAAAAGATAATGTGTTATCTTCTATAGATGTTAACTCAAGTAGGTTGAGATGATGAATTAAACAAATCAAGTCAAGTGCTTAGATAGTGTATTGAATCCTTATGCATAAAAAAAGTGGGAGCTTTGTAATTGGTTAGGTCCTAGGATTAGAGGACTATGTATGGAGACTTGAAGATGATCCTACATCACATCAATTTATACTAATGATGGATCATAATTCCAAAGTAAGGATCATAAAATCCTTATTGATCCATAGAAGAAGAGAAAAGGCAACTAAGATATGTATATTTTTAAAATTTCTAATAATTTGATGGTTACATGCAATTGGAGCAACTCCTTTATCTAATTAATGGGGAGAACACTTAATAAAAATAGTGAGGAGTCCCTTTACCATTTATTTCAAAGGGGGAGAAAAAGGGAAAATACTCTTTGCAAAAATTTGGAGCAAAAAGTGCAAGTGTCCAAGTTGAGTATTAGGCAAATGTGCCATTGCCTAAGGGGGAGAAAGTATGATATGAATAGCTTCAACTCATACTCATCAAAATTAAATTCAATAAATTCTAGATAAGGAGTATAATAATATAATATTAGAGCATTTAGTTTGCCATTAATGATGAAGGGGGAGATTATTGGCAATTTCATTGTCATTGATGTTAAAAGGGACATTATGAGCATGTCATTAATGTCAAAAGGGAGATTTTGGATGTCATTGATGCTTAGGGAAGAGTATGGTTATTTGAGGATGTGAAATTCATCATATCAAAGGTCAAGAATGATTGCAGTGCTTATGTGCATGAGTGGAATTCATTCAGTTCTTCACATTGTTCATCTAGACATTTTGGGTCTATGACAGGAAAAGATGAGAAGGAATTTTTTTGAGGTCACCATTATCATGTGTGGATGAGTTTGGGGGAGTTGGTCATATGGATATGAAAAAATTAATCCCTATTTTTTATGCATAAGTTTTGAATCCATGACATGAAGTGCAGCTGAAGATATGGACATGTAAAGTACTTAGACAAAATCTACTAAGTTTCTATACTTAGCCAAATTTGTAAAAAGGGCTAAATAGAGCCAAGTAAGCATATTGATGAGGTTAGCACTTTCACACATAGATTTATTAGGACAAAATGATCACATGGGTCTATTAATTTTTTTGCCTAGTTTATATGTACTAAATCTTAGGTCATGTGATGTAGCACGATAAAATATATTCTTAATCAAAGTAGCACTCCAAGGCATTTTGACAGTGTTTTCCAACACTTAGTTAAATTTGCAAGTTTCAAGAAAAAGCTAAGAATGGATTTTTTTGATGTCATATATTGCACATATGAATTCTTCAAGAGCAAATGGATATATGGATAGAATCCCCTATGTAAGAGGATCATATGGGATAATTTATAGGTCATGTGACTAAGCATGACAAGAGTTATACAAGGACAAAGTTGGCATTCTAAACAAGTTTGAGGCATAGCTAAGTCTTTGGAAAAATAATCTGAGTGAGAAGATTAATGGAATTATATCACATACACATGAAGGATTCAAAAAAAATTGAGTAAATAGGTTTGTTAATTTTCATTCTTAGTTTATATGGTCCAAATTTTAGACTAAGTGGTTGAGCGAAGTAGAAGATATGAAGGTGAAAAGTTAGCCTTCCAAGCATAATTGAGATGGTCCCCATACTTAGACAAATATTCACAAGGTAAAGTTTGATCTAGTTGGAAGATCAATAGTTTGTGCTTAATCAAACATTGGAAATCCAATAGAGCATGATGAATTCAAAGTGTCAAAGGTTCCTTCAATTGAATGCACAAGTGATAAGTATCACAATCGTGAAGCCTAGACAATTAATCTATGGTGTGGCTTAAATTAAAAAGGTCAACAAGAAATGTGAGGATGCCAAATGTATCGATAGAAGGAACTGGAATCTATGTACAAAATGTATGCACTTATTTCAAGTATCATATCCTCAAGGGTTAGATAGATATAAATATCAAGCTAGTCAGAAGATATGATGGTACATAGGTGATCATGCAAAGGAGATCCAATGGAGTGAATGGACTCAAATTATATATATATATATATATATATATATATATATATATATATATATTGACATTTAAAAACTAGATAGAAGTAAATATCATACATCTTTGAATGTCTAATGGCATATGAAATATTGGATGAAAGAGATCCAATGAAGTGAGTGGACTTAGATGGAATAAAGTGATTGATGTTTATCAACACAGTAGCAAGTTAAAGACTGAGCAAGTTTAAGAAGATCGATGGAGAAAAAGTGATCCAAAGATATAGGAAGATGTGAGATGAGGTCAAAGTTTTCAAGTTTAATGACTAGTCAAGGTAAAGGTCATGCATGTTTAAAGATTGAATGGTCTGCAAAAGCTAAGACCTAGAGATCAAGGGATGCATTTTAAAGAGAGGAACATTAAATTTTAGTAGCATAAAAATATCTGATGGAGTGAGATATTTTAGAGATGGCACAAATAAAGAGATCAAAGGATAGTATTTAAAGTTTAAATACAAATGGTAACATGTAGGAACATGTAAGATCTTACATATAAGCCATGAATCTTGACACAGATAATGAGATTGATTAATCCAACTGATAAAATCTATATTAAAGAGCCTATGCATCATCAAAAATTGAGTCTAATAGATGTTATAGATATTAAAGAGATAAAATTATGACATGATACATGAAATTAAGATGAAGGAAATTAACAATTCATGTCATAATGAACTAAAGTCTATAATTTGCATGATGTGTTTGTAGTTTGAGTGTGAACACATAGAATAAGCAAACCCTAGATCAAATTTTTATATATATGATATCTAGAATAAAGTAAAAAGGTGTTGGAGTAATTGGAATTATGTCAAACAAAAATATATAGACACAGAGGTAGAAGTGAAGATTAGATGAGATGTTGAAGAGTGTCAAACATAGATATATAGTGACATAGAGGAGTAGAGTGAGAGAGAGATGAAGTGTGTCAAATAAAGACATATCTAGACACAAATATAGAGGGGTAGATAGCAATAAAGGTAGACAAATATACCATGCATATTGTGAGTAGTTACAAATTAAACTTGTAACATAGAATAAAGACCTTGATTCATTTATGAATCAATGTTGTAATCTAGAGTTGTAGCTCCATAAATTTGATTGGTTGGTGCCATCATAGAAGCTAAGTTGGTTCTTAGTTAGGGGATTGGTGTCTCCTTTGGGTTGGTGCCCATAAAATTTATAAATAGTGAGGTTAAGCTGAGTTGATGCTTAGTTAGGGAGTTGGTTCTTCCTTAGATTTGGTGCTCTTAAACTAGGGGATTGGTATCTCCTTATGATTGGTGTCTTTAAATGTAACCAGTGAGGTTTTTATAAGTAAGGCGTTGACCATGAGGTTGGATTAGAACAATATATTCTAGAATCTATTCTCACCATGGTTTTTCCCTTTGGGTTTTCCATGTATAAATCTAGTGTCATGAGTATTTGTGTATGTATGATATTTTCATATTTGATTTTATTTGCATATATATATTAATCTATTCTAAAAGGTATTAAATGAATTATTTTAATTAATATATTAATTCACCCCCCCTCTTAGTATTTATTTGTGTTCCAATAGGGTGGGGCATTCTACCTCCTACAGACTAGCATATATGGAGTTACCCACCTAGGATTTATCATGGTGGTAGGTAACTTCTGCTAGATAAAGTCTTCCCCATGCTCAATTTGTAAATTTCACCCCATCACTCTATCCAAGATAATGAGGTTCAATAATAAGGTGACCAACACACCTAAAATTCTAAATGTGACCCTGTTGTTAAAGGGACATATCTTCCAAGCTCCATATAGAATGATCCTCTTGATCATGATCCCTCCTTTGTTGGTCTCTTTGATACTAATACTTAATTAATCATTTTTATGTAATAGAGATTTTTGAGGCTTGGACTATTTTTTTTTATGTGTTTATTGGCTTTGGCCTCAATTGTGTTTCCTAAGCTAGGCCTAGTGTGTCATTATGGCATGCTCTCTTACCTCCAACCTTTTTATGAATAGTCTTATAAATGTTGGTATATATACATTAACAATATAATTTATATTTCATCAAAAAAAAATTGCATCATTAAAATTGATTATTCAAGTTTAACATTCATTTATAAAATGCCAACATTTGAACCCGCACAAGGCAATAGAGTCACTAAGAATCAAGTCATTTAGATTCAAACAATGTTTATTACAAGTAATATTTGAGTTTTTATTTTAATTTCAATATAATCATTTAAGTCACCTAATGTCATAATAATGATTCACTAGTTATAATTTAAGGCATCTTATAAAGTTCAAGTTAAAGTCTAATATGGAGTGGCCACTAAATTTTAGTTAGGAACTTTAAATAACTTCTATGAAAAGTTTCATTCTTAATTAATAAGGGTATAGATATAAAGTGAATAAATAATTATAATAATAGAATATAAAATTTAACTAAGGTTTGGAAAACATTGTTCTATTCAAGAATAAAAATCACTATCAACCCTAGGATCAAGATTAAATAAGCCGTAGAAAACTCATAACCATCTTTTGAGTGATTACAAAAGCATTTTTCATCTTCTAATTTTCATTTGAACTATTATGTATAGGTTTAAATGATGATTTGGAGAAGAAGCACAATGAGAAATGATATATCAAATTCTAGGGTTTTTGTTCGGCCCAAGTGTATATACACATGGTGTATATTTAAATATTTAAAATTCATATAAATTCATTTGCATTACCGATTTATATATCTTAATATTTTTTTCCAAATTATATACATATATACCCACATATGTATAATAATCACAATATATACATGTGTGTGTTTCTATCTTTTTGTGTGTTTAATTTTTTTAATAATTATATATATGTATGTATAACCCTAGTCGCATCCTAGTGCACATGTCAAGGGGCCAAAGGGTAATTGCATCATGACCTCAATCTTGGCTCATTTTCTTTAAGGATGGAAACATCATCCCATGGTTATTATTAAAATAAATTGGTAATGAGGGGGTCAAGTTGGCCTAGCCCCTTCCTTATAAGGGTATGGAGTCAACACAGTCAACCATCCCCTCCCCTTTCTAATTATTTTAATATAAAACAAAGCATAGAAAACAAAGTTTATTTTTCATATTATTAGTTTTCAATTTTTTATTTAAAACCATAGTATCTAAAAAATGAATACATAAATTTATTTTTCTCTTAAATCCTTCTCTAAAAATCTAATTAGTTTTATCATTTCAAATACAATCCTTCCTCCTTGTATGCTCCTTAAATTGACAAGTGTAAGAAACAAGTTTTGATTCCTTTTGCATTGCTTATTTGATTTTTTTTTAACATAAAGAAAATATAGGAAATTTTAAGATTAAAAAATCAACATATCTTTTTTTGATTTATTTTATTAGAAAGTTTTGGATTACACACACGTGTATTTTTATATGCAGATATAGGTGTATATTTTATAATTAAAATAAAAATTATGTCATATGTGAAGATTGCTAAGATATAACAAGGAACCAACAAACATTATCAATGAATATGTTTTTAGGTATAAAATAATGTTTGCCAAAATTATAAATCCAATGGTAGATAAAGAACTTCAATAAATATTTAAGTAAATTTTGCTTCCCCTATTACATAAGCCCATTATTTTCAATCATTTTAAATATTTTGATGACTTATGTCATATTTTTCAAGATCATGAAATGAAACTTATTTCCTTGAACAAGATTAAGTATGTAGGAAACACACTACCTACACCTAATACCAAGTTTCATATTAAACCAATATACAAGGAAAAGCATATAGAATTGAAAAAGGAGGAAATCATAATTGTTAACATAGTATCACAATAAACTAATTGGCTCATCTTATTTAATGCACCTAAGAGATAATTTACATGATTACCTGAGTCTTTAACTTCATTACTTAATAATCTTGTGGAGTATCATCTCATATATCTCCTTCAACTTATAAAGGTTGATATGAGTCAACCTATACCAAAAGGATACGAGGCTAATGCATATTGTGACTATCATTAGGACCATGGACATTCTACAAATAGATTTTATAACTTGAAACATAATATCCAATATATTATTGAAAATAATTAGATTAGATTTGATGATCCTCCAAAGGATTCAATTTCATAACCTAGTGACCGTCAAAACTAGAATATATTTAACAATTCATTACAATATCACTAGGAAAGCTCTAGAAGTGAAATTTTCATATAATCCATGTCCTCATCGACCTTATTATGGGTTCCCATTATATGGTATTATTGGAACTTATATATGCACAATACCTCTTATGATTCAAAGATCCTCTATTACATTTTATGACAATGAAATTTTGGATAATGACTTATTAATTCATTCATTATTTATTCAGTCATACCTTGGTCATCATCATATACATAGTGTTATGATCAATAATGGTTATAGTGAGAATGTATATACCATGTCATTACTTACACATTTTTTATATACACATGATGATTTAAACCCTTCAACCAAAATAATCATAGCATTCTATGGGACATCACAACATGTTATTGGTGAGATTGAATTACATTTACAAATTGGTCTAGCACACATTTTTACTACCTTTTAAATTATACCATATACAATAGTATTTGATACATTATAGATATGACCTTGGATACATAAAATATACCTAGCACCTTCCATAGTACATGGGTATAATAAATACATTTGTACCATTGGTGTAGTCATAGTTTCCTAAAATATATATGAATATCCACTTGATCAAGATAAGTATATTTTCATACAACTAATTATACAACCTCTTAAGGTTAGTAATTTATAAAAAGGTAATAAAAAAATAATCCCCTTTCCTATGTGGCCCATACTTGAGATATTATTTCAATAGAGATACACAATGGATTCCACTGAATCTTCATATACACCTACATGATTTACCTAGTTTCCAAGAGCACATAAACATGTTATAATTAAAAATGCACTAAGGAAACCATAGAGAACTAAAAAATGGGTTCCATGAACCCCTAATCCTTATATTATGTTTTCACAACCATAGAGTCTTATAAGACATACATAGAGTACTACACATTCTATAGTTCTAGATATGACACATATGCATGTCCCTTGGTAATATCATCAGTTTAATGTACCATATTATAATTTTTGAGATACCTATGAGAATCCCTTAGATGGTATCATAGTTTATAAAATTTTCCTTTCTAAAAATTTATAAAAAATAAAAATCCCAATGAAATACAAAAAGATTCAAATAAATCATAAATACAAAAATATTTAGCATTCACATGTTTACGAGATCATTGAAATCTATTTTGTTTACTTTATGTTAGTAGATATCATGTCATTTATTTTATAAATACACATGTTTCATGAATACTTGAGTGTGATATAATAATACATTAGATGCATTCACATATAGATGTTGGACATTTCCCCTACCCATATAACATACTATGTTGGGGCTATTTGCTTCCTTGATCATAAATGATACATGTTATATTATTTTATGATCACCTTTCCATTATCATTTTGAGATTATATACTAACATTTACACTTTCCTATACTCATGTTGATATCTAAAACATTGTACTTGATATGGTATTCTACATGAAATTTTCTCTAACACATATATGCAAGGACTAGTATGATGTACCTATGTTGGTGTCTTATATTTCATTTATTCAAATTTTCACCTTTTTGAGTGTGTTTTTATTGCTTGTTACTATCTTTCTTTTGGAACATTTAAATGTGTTCCTTGATTTTTGGTCCATCATATGATTTGTTGATTTATTTGTTATATGGACATTTTAATATGTCATTCCTTCAAGTGTGTGGCATTTGAATATGCCCCTTGTTTTAGGTTATCTTATAGTCCTTTTGTGTGACATTGAGTGCTCTTGTGTGTGTGCTTGATTTTTTTTTGATCTTATACTCTTACTTTATATACATTTCCACAATACATATCATTTATTTTAGGGCTTGTTTTGATCACATATTGTGAGCTTCATTGATATATCTACTTTAACATGATACTCTTCTATGATACATGATTCATATATAGATTATATATTTATCTTATCATTTTTAGGTAAGGTAAATACCATATTCCAATCCCATAACCTCAAAATTGGGGAATATTAGTGGGGTAATGTCATAGAGACATTACCTTCACACTTATACAATTCTCAAAATTTATAGAGTTTCATTATAGTTTAAATGATTCAAATATACACCTGGGTCATAATCATATACATTGAACCTATTTTTATAGGTTTGGGACAATTTTTTTCATATTTTTTATCAATATTATACACATTTATAGAGGATATTTATATTTTAATAGATATTTTAAGTTGAGACACATTAGAGATGCATATTCCATGAAAGTACACCAAAAAATTCAAATACATATCCAGACTTATTCAAACTTAATTACCAAGAAGCTATGGTATTTTACCAAGAAATACTATTTTAACTAGGTAGAACCATTTTAAGCCTTTTCTATCTATAGAAGTTGGATCCTTTTAGTATCTTGTTTTATATTCAATTCCATAAATAGATTAAAACTATTTCCCTTTTGTATGTTGAGTTGGTTATACCACTTAACTTGGATTTTATTGTATTGTCACTTGAGTTGCACAGTTGAGATTTAATGATCTAAATGGTCATGTCATAACTCACCCTTGCATTATATTAAGGGGTAAATTAAGATAAAATATCCATCTTAAAATATCCAAGGTTTAGTTTTGAACATCTCTCAGCTCCAATACTTCATAAGGAAGCATATTTACCAAGTCAAAGTAGCAAGGGTAAATATGGTTGCATTGACACACATATGTACTCCTTTCTTGCTCTTTTTATTTTAAATCATTTTAATTATTTAAAATTTTATATTACATGAACTAATTTATATTATAAAATTATCATATTTATATGTTATAAACCAACAAAACACTCAAATTGGAGTCAATCAAAGGTAGGGTGTGTTATACACACCCATGTACACATTTATTTCCTATAACGCAATAATTTTATCCTTATGCATTACTAAATTAAATGAGGGGGGAATACAAATACCAAAATATGATATATATATATAATCTTAGTTTGGTATACTTATTAAATACCTATCAAGTTTTTGACTTTTAGTTTTAAACCTTCATATTGTCAAAAGGCTTGTATTTGCCATGTAACTATGCCTAGATATTTATCTTGTGGTCTGAATCTATAACTTATGATGACCCATATCAATTTCACTATAAAAAAATATTAAAACATAATATATCCTTCATTATCAATTTCAAATCCCTAGCAACTTCCTAGTCTACCAGACATTTGCATCCCACATATGAACACTTGAATCAACACAAGTGTCCAAATTATTATCAAGTGTCTAGTCCTCAAAATTAATCTAAATTTCAAATGTTTAAAACATATGGGTCAACCTATTTATATTTTTGAACCCTATAGTGATATATTTCCAAAATTTGTGGTATAAATACAAATATAATATAATTCATTATCCATCTAGTAAATAAAAAGCAAGTACCTATTCAAGCTCATTCAATCAATTACACAACTAGATTATACTACCATATTATTCCATATTTTCATATCATTCATAAGATGAATAATATTATCTAAATCACTCAAATAAAAACATGATCATTATTGGTCAATTTATAATTTATATCATTGAATATCATTTCATATGATATATTGCATCCATTTGCACACATAATCCAACACCTAAGGGAGAACTACATATGTTTGAGGCCCTCCTTGGACTATTGGAGATGTAGGTAGTGCTCATTGGTAGAGGGGTTCTTGGGGTCATATCAATATTGTGATACCACTAACCCATTTTTGGAAAGTTATAAACAAAGACCTAATCTGAAGAGCTAGGGTTTGATCCACATATAGCCATTTATAGTTTGTGCATGATAATAAAACATATTAGTAGAAAGGTGATATAAAACCCAAAACTATCTAGGTGGTCACTCTGTAATACAGTGATTATTACATACTAGATAGATATGTTAATATTATGAAACCTACATCAATTAAATTGTCCCTACACTAATGCAAGTGCCTAGGCCTATAGAAATTATATTTGTAGAATCTAAAAATTGGATCTTGATCTTACCTATTTCCACCTATTCACTTCTCATATTTGCCTACACATTTGTAGATAATCTAAGTATTATCTATTATTCATGTTTATATAATAAAACTAATATTTTGAGTGTACTTTATATATTTATCATAGCCTATCATTTTAATTTAGAATGTTCATTCATCTAAGTTTTTAATTAATTAGACTACTAGAATAATTTTATTCATCCTTGTGTATAGGTTATTCTATCCCTTTAACCCTAAACACAAAAAAAAACATATTCAAAATGGTTAAACATATTTATACATATATTTTTTCATTCATAATTATGTAAACAACAAGTCAAAGAGATTAATCCTACCTTCCCTTTTGATAAAATTCTTCAATATCCTTTTACAGCACCTCTTTCCAAATAAGCTCCCCACTAAGAATGATCAACCTAAAGTGAGTAAAAAATTTGGTAAATAAATAGTTGTTCTATTTAAAAATTTCCAACTAAATGAATTAATATATGGGTATTCATTTTTACAAAGTCTTTTACTTTTATTTGAAGCCCCATACTCTCCTTTATAATTCCTTATGAGGTCATATGGATTAACTTGAACAAGTAAACCCACTAGTGTACTTCTCTTACAAAGTCAAAAAGTCTTATTAAAAGCCCATATGGATTATTTAAAAATGATTAAATATTCACACAAATCTCCTTCCATACTCCAAAGAGTTGCATAATCTACCCACAAGCACCCCGAGCCTTCCTAGAGGGGTTATGAACTTATTAACCTATTATTTGAATTTTATAACTCCATAATTTTTTTATTTAATTTTAAATTTATTGATTTGAAAATTATAGATTTAATAAAATTTCTTCAGTGTGATTCACCACACAAGGGAATTTCACATATGGAAGGGACTAATTAGAATAATTAAATTCAATGAGGGTTAGGCAAACCTATAGAATGCAGTGTCTAGCTAAAAATGACTAGGGGATAAATGCTCAATACAAGAGGCATTATATTCTTCATCTCTTATAAAATAATTTTCCTTGATGTAGAAACTATTTTTAATATTTTTAATGTAGGTATACCCCCCTCCCTGAGGCAAACCATTACAAATTTAACCCCCTTTGACACAACTCAAAAGGAGACACAAATTCAATAACCATAAGTCTTCTTATATTTCTTAAGGTCATAAAATTAATTATAGTATGATATATTATTTTCTAGACTAGACTCACTCCTTTTAATATACCTAAGTTCCTAAAATGATTAACATTTATTATTTACTAACATAAGGGTTAGATATTAATGCCTAGAATACATATTTCTTAGTATGATGCATAATTTTTATAAATATATTAATTATCATAGATCATTTTTTTTTAAATGAATGTTTTAGACAATTAGCTGGTGTCAATTTCCTCTTTTACATTTCTTTAGTAGAATATTGATACACATAATTACATCATAGATCAATTGATATCATAATAAAAATAATAAATTAATTTCTTTATCTAGATCATGTATAAAATCACCACATCTAGTGAGTGAAGGTTGGGGTGATGAACTTGACCATAAAGGTTTCCATCTCAACCCTATAGATTTCCCACAAGCTATCATCTTCTCCCACATACTAACATTAGTGAAACAAAAATTTACTTTACAACACACAAGAAAATAGCATTTACAATCAATGAACATCCCAAAAGAGACCAATCAAAATAATAAAATAATTCAATTCCAAGTAACCACAAAAGAGTGTTATCAACGGGATGAATAAAACTTCATATTTAAAACTAAATCAACTCAATAAATAAATGGTTAAATAACCTTAACAATTCAATTTAAAAATAAAAATAAATTGTTGGTTTCAAAATAAATTTAAATTTACAATCAACTTAAAATAAAAGGTCAACATAAAAACATCACAAAATTACACATTACTTGCATTATGTGGCTTATAAAGCCACTCGAGGGGGAGAAGGGAATAAATAACCATCATAAAGTATTGTATTACCTCCTTGAGGTAGATAGTAATAGAACATTAGTACCATATTTTCCACAAGTCTCAACATAGAGTAGAAATCACAAAGGTTGTCTTTATGACAAACACTAAGGTGTGAGTGAAGGGTTATATATTAGGCATAAGACTAACTAATGTTTCATGTGTAATATGTATACATGTGCATAGGGGGAAAGTGAATTTTCAGCCTTGGTAACTTAAAGCTCCACTTCCTAGCCTAATTTTCTAGTGGATTTATCTGTAAGAACTCAATGTCTCCCTCAACCCCATAGTTTCACTAATACTTAATTAGTAGAGCAATGATATAGGGTTACACAATACAACACTTTATTACAAATTTGAGACTCATAGAAAAAATTACTTTCACATGGGTGTTATACATTTACATTAATAATTGTTAATATACACACCAGTTTCACATGGATGATATATACATAAACTATGTTATGATTACATCCACATTCACATAAGTACAAATTAGCCACATAACACAATTGAATTTGTTTCACCTTAACATATTCATCACACTCACATAACAAGATTGTTACTTTAGAGAGGATGAATTTTTTTTGAGGTTTTATAAAAATATAAGATGGTGTGAGGGTTAAAAAATAGGTTCCACATTTACATATGCATATATGTGATGCCATCAAGGGTCAAAATGAGGTATATGAATAAGTTTTGTAATATCATTCCACAGTGGTCAATAATAGTGGGTGCAGAGGGTACAAGTACATAAATACACAATAAAACAAGAAAATTAGAAACATATATGTCATAAGTATTTATCTTGTTATTTAATGAATTTAGTATACATGTTTCCTCTCCCAAATCACTGAATAATCTCAACTAGCTCTTAAAATTAAAAGATGTCAAATAGGTATCCCATTGTATAGTTTCTTAGTGAAACAAAAGTATTGTTATACTCAACACATCCCCATTATAAATTTTATTTCAAATGAGGACACATTATATTTTGAAAGGCCTAGGTCTATTTTGAAAATCCTTTTTGTATGTCTTTATTTATGCACTTAAATTCTTAGTTTGGCATAAACACAAGGAGGCATGTTCATGTGTTTGATTTATATTCTTTGTGATTTTTTCATGTGTATAGGTTTTTCAGGATATATGTAGTAATTTCAAAGTTTTGGACTTCACATATTTTACCTTTTGTTAGTTGTGTTTTTCACATATTCTTGGTCTTCAAAATTTTTGTTCATGAATTCAAATTTTATAATTTTTTATCCTTTGCATCTTTTTACATTCACAACAACTATTTGTCAAAAAATTTGTTCATAGGTTTTGTTCACGAAATTGGGTCTTTACAACTTTTGTTTAGAACTTTTGCATCTTCAAAATGTTTTTTCACAGCTTTTATCATGACTTTACCTTCATATATTTTACACTTTGTAATTTTTATTCCAAATTTATAAAATTCACAAACTTTGAGTTTCGTAACTTGTGCTTCGGAAGTAATGATTCAAAAGTTATTCTTATAGATTTATGTTTTAAAAAAGGTTTTTCTTCATAGGTTGTATTCACATGAACTGGTCTTCAGATATTTTATTCAAAACTTTTTTTCATGAGTTATGTTTCAATGCAATACTTGACAATCGACATCTAAAAATAGACTAAGTGGCATGACTGGTATTGCACAAAACTAATGAGGAGATGACACTTATCCAAGGCTATAATGTGGAATTTCTCCAAACATATAGAAAGATTACATGGCATACCCAACATAGTGAAGTAAAAAAATTTGAATTAAATGAGTAAAGCAATCTTGGAAACTTTAGACATTAATTTTGCATGAATTGGAATTAAAGTCTTAAACTAAAATCTATATCATCAAAATATAAAGATGCATCATTCCTATTGATTTATAAAAAACTTGAGCTAGCTTGCACTCCAAAGAGAACTTGAATCCTTAGTTATATGTGTTACATTATGAATTTCTTCTAGTAAGCCAATACACAATCAAATTATCATAAAAAACATGTAATTAAACTAGGTAGAAATGGCCTCTTCATCTAAAGCATTTAGGGGGGTACTCCCACCTTCCAAATTCTCCATCAATGAGTCTACAAAGTATACCAACATTATTTTTGATTAAATTGTGTTTAAAAACAAATATTCCAATTTTTTAGCTCTTTGGGATAGTTTATTATAGAGATTCCCTTTCACATGAATATGTCCTAAAAACCCCACATCATTAGCTAGTAATGGACTTGATACCATTAAAACATCAATATCTACATTTTTTAGTATCTAAGCATGAGGTTATTCCTTAAATCAACCTATAGAGGGACATATTATTTATTAGAAAGGTAAATTGTGGTGGATTACTACACCATCTAAGATATAATATAGTTTTTTTTTGCATCTCATGGAGTGCCTTCCAAAGGTATCTCCAACTACCAATTACAAATGCTAAATTTGATGGACACCAAGTGGAAATGTGGAAGAAGACAACCATGATTGTGAAACAACCCTGAATTTTATTTTTGAAGTTATCTATCAAAGTACATAATGGAACATCAAAAGGTCCCACTATTCAATGAATACAATGTAAGGAAACTCAAAAACTCTATAGTAATCACAAGTGACTCACAACCTACATACCAATTATGTGAAATGGATAAGGTTAGAATCAACCAGAATGGATCTAAGCACCACCCAGAATGACTAGTTATCCAATTGCTATATAAGCAATCTAGATATGATAAGAGTGTCATGACTAATCATGGGGTGGATAAGATCACATATGTGAACATCCTATTGACTAAACATACAATTGGAATTAGAATTCAATTACTGCCCATGATGTAGGGTTACTTAGCATGTTATAGGATCACCACCCCATGGCCAACCTAAGGGATCACATACCTAAATGTTGCTTAATTATCATTTAATTGATGTACCATGTCATTTAATAAACATAATCATTCATGCCATCCAATTAGTTTATGTATTTCCATGTAAGAGTTCATTACTTAAATAGCCTCATTTATTAGTTTGATTGTTCCTTCAGGAATATTATGAATTGGTATCTCACTACCAAAGTGGATTAGTTAATCATATAGCTAAGTTTTAAACTTAGAGGTTTCCATATCTTATTAAATCCTTATCCCAATTTTGATATCATTTATTCCTTACAAGGTATCAATAATTTTAAGATAAGGATAATCTTTCATTTTAAACATGCACATAACAATATAATAGATGGATATCCTTTTTCCTCTGAACATTAATAAAAATTTATCCAACTTCCATAAAATAAGAGATACATTATAATCATATGAATTACTAGACTTTTAGGAAACATGCCAAATTATTAAAACCACTATAACATTATTAATGGTGAAATCCATGGTTCATAATGTGGGTTACCATATGAGTTTATTAACCTTACTTACTTAATTACTTAATCACTAGAAGTAAGTACTTGAAATAATGTTACCAATAAATAACCATTCATTGATAAATTATGAGGATGATAATATATATTACTTTAAATCAACTAGAGACTATTTGTATCATATTATTGTCAGCCATGATTATAACATATTAAATCCATGTGTTTAGTAACAATACTACAATAAGGGATGTCTTAAATCATCACTCTATTGTCATAAACAATATTAATTCTATAAATTAGATAAACATTCCATGCCATGAGAATGTCACCAAAAAAAGTTCATCACATATGATATATAATAATATACATAATTTCATCAAGGATATTTACAACCTCATGTTATTTCCATCACATAATAAGATAACACAATATTTCTTCCATGAAATTTCAAGGTTAAAGATTTTATAGCTCAATTGTTATAATAATGACCTTTTTCGATTTTATACCTTCTTGAAAATGTCAAGTATATCATTTACTCAAGTACATACAACAACATATATGGATCACATATCACATAATATAGGTTCAATACACCAATATTCATATATAAATTAGAGTCTAACAAAAATTCATACCAAGGATAATTTATAGAGGGTTAAATATATGAGCACCATATAATTATCATCAAGACTATCTCCAATATCTTACAACATAACTGATAATGTTCTTTCTCCATCACAACAATAAATAACATCATGAGGTAATAAAATGAGGTACATCATAAAATAGTTAATAAAATATGATATATCACTCAAAAATTATATGTCAATAGGTAAGGTGAGATTCAAGTATCCATCTACAAATCATGTATAAAAATGAGGAAGGATGACCACTATAAGGGGAGGGAACACCCCTCAAAACCAGCCCTATGAGCCCAACCATTAGTGGCCCTTACCACCCCAACCATCACCTTGGTGGAGGGTTTTAGAAACTATGTAATCAAGAAAGGTAAGAATATAAACAATAATACTAAGCCACTATTAAGGACTACAAAACTATCCACAAGTATAAAAGAAATAATGTACAATTCATAAAACCATAACACTCAGCCAAACTAGTTGGCTTGAGTAATGACCAAGGTACACATTGGATTTTTATAGAGAACTGATCTAAATCATAAATAAAGGTCTATGATGTCAAATTCATAATATGGTGGTATATATAAGGTAAAATTCTCATCCCAAAGGGTTTCTCTAAGTGTACTATAAATAAAACTAAGGAACTAACTCCCAGTGACCATATGTCTTAAATAAGTCAAAAAGAAGAAGCATAAAGCTCATATCTAAAATTTAACTCAATTTGGATTTAACATAGCTATGCAAATGTGAAGATAATTCCTCCTAGTATTTCAACAAATCCATAAATTGAATGGGAAAAGTAACTTCATTCTGCCAAATGGGATAACCCAACAACTCTATTCTAGACTGATAATTTTAACCCAACCGATTGATGAAAACCTCCATTCTAACCACAAGAATATAACAATATAAAATATCCAATTTAAATCTTAAACAAGTGTAACATAATACCTTTTATTTCATAAATACCTACAAGGGTCAAACCAAGAGCAACAAAGATATAGTCATAATGAAGTTCTATTCTTTAACTATAGGGATTTATCAACATTTTTAACTGCATTATGATTTCAAGATGAAGTCACACGACTTGATTTTGAACTAGAAATGACTCATAATTTTTTATCATGTTGAGCTTGTTCTCCAAACCTCAACTATAAATAAAATTCCCCAAATTGATTTATGCCAACAAAAGAAAACAAAAGAAAATGCTAAGATAACTTGATGGGTTTGATCCATACAATCAAGTCACTTCCAATATCTCAACAAGGAAAATAGGGTAAAATAAAATCCCCTTTAAAATAACTAATATAAAAATGATTTCCCAAATAGGTCTGAGTTATGAGTTGTAAGGAAATTCTTGCTCAATCAAGCTTACAAACATTAGGGAACCAACATATAAAACCCAAATCAATTCACCATGCGAAAGGAATACAGAATCTATGTTTCTATAAAATATGAAAGGGTTCGATTTGGACATAACATGGGTGGTATCTCAAATTACCCAACAAATAAAATCTAAGTAAGATCATTATAAACATATAACTTTCCAAACGGTTCATAATAGCAAAAATAGATCAATAAGGTTTTTGAGTAATACTTGTAGGTTTGATTTAGTACTATATATATATATATATATAATCAGATATCAGTATATCATTTTAATTTTTAACTTTTTATTGGTTTGATGATATATGGATATCATTATAAATCTATTTTTTTATTGTATTTTAATTTGCAAGTAAAAATAATACCAATCGAATGAAATTAATTTTAAGATTATCAGTGTAGGCCATTCAATGCAAACATGCCAAAATGCATCCCACCAATTTATAAAACATACATGCTTGTTGTTCTTGCATATTTGGTAGCCAAGAGAAGAGTGTGAATTTTTTTTTAGATGGAAGAGTTGAAGGCCTTCCTCTTTGCATCTCACACCATCCTAACTCCTCCTTATGGTTTTGGCTTGCACATTCTCTTTCCCTATGCCCAATTGCATTTTTTTTCTCCCTACTCCCAAAACATCCCCTTCATATCATCTTTCCTTTAATCTAGTTTTTATTCCATACCTAATACCACCATTCCCATACTCAACCTACCCTATACCTACCTTTCATCCTCCAATCTAGTTCATGATACTCTCTCTCTACCATCCTCCCCTGGTTGATACCATACCTTCATCATGACTTCCCCATGCTTTTCCCCTATCGACACCATCCCTATCCCTATTAGATGCCATTCCCCCTATGTCTCCCTTGCATGTCCCAATCAAAACTATCTAATCCTCCTTCCATCATCCCTTCATTTGTATCCATAACAAGCTAACATAGAATAATATAGAAATATAAATATATAATATATCTTATCATATATAATTAACATAAAATATGGAAAATACAACCAAGTATATATATATATATATATATATATATATATAATAAAAAAATACGTAACATAGTATTAATACTATATAATATAATAATACTATAAGTAATACGACAAATAAAATTATATATATATATATATATGAATAAGTAATAATATATATCCAAAAAAGTAATAAAATAATAGAATATGAACAATAAAATTATAAAATAATTTAACCATAATATCCATAAAAAATATTGATAATAAAATCATTAAAATAATAATAATAATAATATAATCATAATTAAAACAATTAATGATAAAATTGATCTAATAAAATGATAATAACAATAAGCAAGAATTATAAGAAAATAATAAATACTAATAATTTTTAAAATAACAATAATCCTCAAAACATAAAATTGACCAAAAATTAAACCCAATAACCAATAGTTGAGAGGTTGACCCAAAAAATATATAAGATTCAAAAATAGTATCAATTGGCAATTTCCTTAGTTGATTAAAGCTCTCTACAGTCGATCACCTAAGAAGGGAGGAGTTGCTAATGTGATGGTTAAGGTCAAGATACCCACATGGGTCTAGATGAATTTGAACCAATAGTACAATGGATAAAAAGGACAAGTCACTCCTATGGTGAATTCAACATGTGTTTGTGGCACTCAGGGAGAATGGCCAAAAATGGAGGTATAACCTCAAGCATATGAGGAATGGATGAGGACAATTGCACATGCACATAAGAGGGGTAACACCAAAAAGGATAAAAAGCAAGAACATGATATAACACAAAATTATAACCATAATGATGGCTCGGTACTATAGAATACATTTTATACCTATCAAAGTGACATTCTGATCACTTAGTCACTCGTGAAATACCCAAGATGTCCAAACCCAATGTTAAGCCTAGATCATAGCCTGGTGCCTACATCCATCAAATAAGACAATAGTAATACCTAAAAAATATCAATATAATAATAATAATCTAGCATAAATCATTAGATATTAAATTATAGATCAAGTATAAACATCTATAGTTGAAAAGGGCAAGAGTTAGCCCTGATAACCATGACCCTGAGTAGGCCTTTTGAACATAATCAATAGCTATAAAAGTCACCAAGTCAATTCACATCAATAAAACATGATATATCAATGACATATAGTATTGTAACTAACTGAGCATCATATAAATAAAATAGGATAAAATGAATATGGTGTAGGTAGTATGCCTAATAAGATATACAAAATTCAATGTAGGTATCAATTATGACATCACATGCCACATCAGCTATCTGAGCTACCTACATCATAACTATTTGAAAATAAAACCAATGTCAATTATTATCAGTCAAGGTACTATTAAAAACATGCTAAGCAAGTTATAGTATATTATTTGAAGGGGTCATAAGGTTAGTTCTTGACATCCTCCCCTCCTTAAAGAGGATTCATCCCAATGACTAACAACATTTAAGCACAAAATTCTTAGAAAGAGTCCAATAAAACCAATCAATACTACTACATAATCTCTCCACCCTTGTGGGGTGGCAAAGTCTCAACCATATCTCACTATCATTCATAACTATTATCATCAGGACAATTTCATTATCTAATGCATTAGGCCAATTATGGGCTTCCCTTTTGTCTTGCATGTCCTTCATGACACTGAATAATAAAAAATAACACTAACATAGCATAAAATTCCACCATGTCTCTCAACTTAGATAGAAATTTTCTACTCTCATTCCTAAAAAGGCCATCAAAACATTAAAATCTACTAAAAACAAGCTATAATAGGTCCATTAAATCCAAAATGCTTTCATCTATTATCATACATCCAAGGTACAAGTTATTAATCTCAATGTAACACCATTATTAAAACTGTTCAGCCATTTAAAAAAGAAATTGAAAGGCATCACAAGTATATAATGTCCTAAAACATGGTAGCTAACACTTACTTTAAGAATTTCCCCAGCAAGGGTACTAACAAAACTTTCAAGTAGGAAAACATAGCCAAGGAACCATAGGACAAAAATTGGTGTCTAAACCAGATTAGCAATCTGAATAAACAACTTGACTAGATTCAATGTCACTTGTGTCAACACACATAGACCTGTAATATGTGGTTAACCAACATAAAATCATCCAATCCCACTGGATTGCAACTAGAATCCAAATCAAGAGTGGAAATCTTACACCTAAAATAGTATGCCATATGCATAATCCTAAGAGCATCTATCATAGAATGTCATATCATAATGGTAGTAATCCATAACATTATGGTTACTCCATTACATCATAAACCATCTAAGGTTTAGTAAAACATCCCACACCAACCATGTTGAACCATGGAGAAACCATACCAGGTATCACATGCAACTTGAAGGCTTACAACATGTTCTCCAACACATATGTGAGTTTACTGATGGTTATAGGGATTATAATCCCAACATCTTACTACACTTACCTCATAATAGCATAATAAAAATATCCATCTAAGGGCATCACCCATCTTTCATCACTCTATCCAAGAGTCAAGTGGGTACCTAGGATTTTAAACATCACTTGATCAGGGCTTAATGTTGCTCTATCAAAGCACAAAAATTAGTATACATTCTAATGTTGCTTATAAATAAAATATAAATATTCATCCTAGAATATTTCCAATAGGTATAACAATAAAAATACCTTAACCAAAACATGGTTTCACCTATAGGCTAACACATGCATGCATTCCAACAAGTACCATCTTACCAAATTGCATAAATGTCTAAGTTTATAGGACTAGTTAGTGTTTCACAAGGGCAAAAAAATAAAACTTCAAAATGGTTTTTTTTACCACAACCTCCACGAGGTGGCTAAAAGAACACAAAATCCATAAAGTGACCATTATGCACTAATATCCCATGGTCAACTTGTGGTACACATGGTGCACACCCTAAATTAATCAGGTGGCTAGTTGTGCATAAGGGAAAAGTGGATTTTCATCCTATGAGAGACTCCACTTCCTATCCCATACCCTATCATAATCATTATGGATGTAGTTCTTATCTACCCTCAACCTCATACTTACACCAATACTCAATGCTAGAGTAGTGGATGTGGGGTTACAAAACAAAATACAATATTATACCTTGGAAAATTCAATCAAATAGAATTTGGTTTCATCTGGAAAAACAAATCACATGCATGGTGTACAACCGTATTGCCACATATCATATATGCTAACAATCACAAATCACATTTACTCTAAGACATGTACACAACTATTCATGTAAAAAATTTAAAAACATAGATCATAATAAATTTTACATGATTGATTTGAAAGGTTAAGGTCACTTTACACTGGTAATTCTACCATCATTCACATGCTCAACCATTTACAACATGTAACCATGTATGCAAAATTATCATACAACAATGTTGATATCAAGAAGATAAAATGAAAAATCACAAGGTTAACTACACACACATAGGGTAAAAATATATTAATTTACATGATTTGAAATAATTCAATGAAATGTAAAAGGTCACATAATAAGGCTAGTTTCAATACAAGTAAGTGAAAATCCACATGACCAACCATATGCACAAGCATAATAATGACACACATTACATGATTTAGCATGATCAATGAACATAATATAATGCATAACATTTAATATACAATGAATAACCTCATGAAAATAAGACACACATAAATGACTCAAGCATTTAATAATTATGCCAAGGTACTTTTCTCATCATAATGAATAACATACATGCAGTGAAGTAGAAGGGTCCATGACTCACATCGGGTCACCCAATGTCTAGATGTCATTAAAATGACACCAATATATATATATATATATATATATATATATATATATATATATATATATATATATATATATATATATATATATATATAATACACATAATCAATCCTAGGGATCTCAAATCATAATCACGTTCAAATCATAATCATGTTCTCTCTCTCTCTCTCTCTCTATATATATATATATATATATATATATATATATATATATATAATACACATAATCAATCCTAGGGATCTCAAATCATAATCACGTTCTCTCAAAGAAGGATTGTATTCCAATAAATCCTAAAATCTATCTCCATGATTTTTGAAACATTTACCAATAATGTTTGTACATCATGGATAGATGGATCACACTAATTGATAGCAATAAGAGATACCCAAACTCTCCAACTTACCCAAGTAATTTAGTCATATTCACCTATTAGACCCTCTAAGCTTGAGCCGCACCCTTGGACCTCTCATGATATTATACCTCAACATCATTAAATAGCTTGCCTATGCCACTATCAATTACTGCTAAGGTATTATCTCATGATTCCATCAAGAAGATTACATCACCTATTCTTCCAATTGACCTAATCCTATAAGTCAAAAGTTAAATAGTAATACTTGCGTTAACACAACCTAGCTTTTGGGAAGGGGTAGTATTAGCCAAGGCATAGGATGAATGCTATAATACTACCATGAAAATTACCATATTCATAATAAACAAGTTCAATTGAACTCACAATAAACATCCTCATAGATGTAGAGCATAACTATACTAGAATGGACATCCCATGAGTGTCAAAACATAGCCAAACTTTTAATTAATCATCCTCTTATATGCATAATTCATCCAGATTTAAATAAACATCCCCAAGGACATAGCACATCCATGGCCAACATGACAACCTTATGGAAATAAATTGTCCAAGGTCAAACAACCATCACCAATGTAATCACATCTATGATTAAAAACATCATAATGCAAAATAAGAATTAGACATCCCCATGCACTTATTTATTTTCATCCCTTTAGAGTTTGAAGCCACATGCTCCTCTATCTAGCTCAAAGAGACCAAATACATAAATAATATCAAACTCTTAATACAACTCAATATGCTCCCACAAAGTGGAGATACCAATCCTTACTAACTTATCCAAGTAAATCTAACACCCTTACCCTATGTAGCTCTCCAGGTTTGAGCTCAACCCTTGGTTTTCCTAAGGTTAGGATGTTCTAAGCATCTACTGATGACTCACCCATACAAGTCAATAATAAATACCGAACATCATTTCCTCAATAATAAGGTAAAGCATTGATCACTAGTATTACATTAACTTGCCCATATAAGTCAATGGTTGACTAGTGACACTTTTTCCAAATGCAACTGATGTGGGAAGGGTTGACCCAACCAAAGCTGTAAGCAAGCCTCTCAAGATCACTTGTATAAATTCATTGATTTATGCATGCACACACGCATATATATTCCATAATAGAGGAAATTCTAGCATTTTAGGCTTGAATATCAAAGCATTGATTAGCTCATCCATGAGATTAAGTGAATTATAAGGGTCACTGCATAGCCTCTTTAAGAAAATAAGGCATATAATTCTAACCATGATCTAGTATGCATACTAGCATCCAATGTTTCAATCTAGACTTAGAAAGATAATGTAAACATACAAGTGGCATTAATCTATCTTAAGGCATATGCATACATGTTGGAAAAATAGGCCTCTATAAGGATATGTATATCTACACCAGGTGTATTTACATCCACCTAAAGTGCATTATGCAAACACAATCCCCTACAAGGGTATGCACAACCACACAAAATCTCAACTAGCTTTTCAAGCACATGCCAAAATTCAGTCCAATGTGTCCAAACTCATCCATAACCTTTATAGAATAGGTTCTGATATGAGATGAAACAAACCCAATTTTTTTTTTGAATTTATCTATCAAAGTACACAATATAACATCAAAAGGTCCCACTACTCAATGAATACAATACAAGGAAACTCAGTAACTCTACAGGAAGCACAATCACAACCCACATACCAATAATGTGAAGGTTAGAATCAACTAGAATGGAACTAAGGACCTCCCAAAATGTCTTTTTATAAGATTTCTAGATAAATAATCTAGATATGATAAGAGTGTCATGACTAAGCATGGGGTGGAGAACATCACACATGTGAACATCCTACTAACTAAGCATGAAATTGGCATTAGGAAGTTAGTTACTCCTCATGCTACATGTCCATTTAACATGCTCTAAGATCACCACCTTGTGGCCAATCATAAGGATCACACATCTAAATGTTACGTAATTATCTTTTAATTGACCTACCATGTCATTGAATAAACATAGGTGTTCATGTCATCTAATTAGCTTGCATAAGGACATGCAAGAGTTCATTACTTAAATAGCCTTAGTTATTAGTTTGATTATTCCTTAAGGAAGATTATTAATTAGTATCCCACTATCAAAGTGGATTAGTTAATCATATAGTTAAGTGTTAAAATTAGAGGTTTCCATATCTTATTAAATCCTTATCCCAACTCTAGGATCATTTATTACTTAAATGCACATACAAGTTACCAAGAATTCTAAGATAAGGATAAGATTTCATTCTAATCATGCACATAACAATATAACTGATGGATATCCATTCTCCTCTAAATATTAATAACAGTTTATCCAACTTCCATAAAACAAGAGATACATTATAATCATCTAAATTACTAGACTTGTAGGAAACATGCCAAGTATTAAATCCACTATAACACCATTAATTGTTAATCCATGGTTTTTAATGTGGGTTACCATACAAGTTCATTAACCCTACTTACTTCATTGCTTAAGCAATAAAAGTAAGTACTTAAAATAATGTTACCGATCAATAACCATTAATTTCTAAATTATGAGGATGATAATATATACTACTTTAAATCAACAAGAGACTACTTATATCATCTTATTTTCAGCCATGATTATAACATATTAAATCCATGTGTTTAGTAACAATAATATAATAAGGGATGTCTTACATCATCACTCTATTTTCATAAACAATAGTAAGTCTAAGAATTATATAAACATTCCATGCCATAAGAATATCACCAATAAAAGTTCATCACATAAGTTATATAAGAATATACATAATTTCATCAAGGAGATTTACAACGTCACGCTATTTCCAGGACATCATAAGCTAACACCATATTACTTCCATGAAATTTCAAGGTTAAAGATGCTATATCTCAATTTTTTATAATAATGAACTTTTTCTATTTTGTACCTACTTGAAAATGTCAATTACATCCTTTACTCAAATACATACAACAAAATATACATATCACATATCACATAGTATAAGTTAGATACACCAATATTCATATGTAAATTAGAGTCTAAAAAAAATCATGCCAAGGAGAATTTATAGATGGTTAGATATATGAGCACCATACAACTATCATTAATAATATCTCCAATATCTTACAACATAACCGATAATGTTATTTTTCCATCACAATAATATATAACAACATGAGGTAATAAAATGTGATACATCATAAAATAATTAATCAACTATGATCCATCACTATAACATCGTATGTCAATAAGTATGATGACATTCAAGTCTCCATATATAAACCAAGTACAATAATGAAGGATGACCACTACAAGGGGAGGGAACACCCCTCAAAACCAGCGTTAAAACCCCAACCATCAGTGGCCCTTACCACCCCAACCATAAAATTAGTGGAGGGTTTCATTAAAAAAGTACTCAGGTGAGGTAATAATATACACAATAATACTAAGCCACTAACTATAAAATCATCCACAAGGACAAAATAAATAATGTAGAAGTCATAAAACCATAACACTCAATGAAACTAGTTAGCTTGAGTAATGACCAATGTACACCTTATATTTTTTTAAGGAATTAATTTACATCATTAATCAAGGTCTATGATGTCAAATTCATAATATGGTGGTCTATATAAGGTACAATTATCATCCCAAAGGGTTCTTCAAGCATACTATAAATAACACAAGGGAACTAACTCCTAATGACCACATTTCTTGAATGAGTCAAAAAGAAGAAGCATAAATTTCATATACAAAACTTAACTAAATTTGTATTTAACATAGATATGCACATGTGAAGATAATTCTTCTAAATGTTTCAACAAATCCATAAATCGAATGGGAAAATTAACTTCATTTCATCAAACAAGATAACCCAATAACCCTATTCTAAACATATAATTTTAACCCAACCAGTTGATGAAAACCCCCATTCTAAACACAAGAATATAACAATATAAAATACCCAATTAAAATATTAAACAAGTGTAACATAATACCTTTGATTTAGAACCAGATTACCCTCAAAGGGATTTCTGCTGCGGGGATTGAAGAAACTACAGCTGTGTGTCCGGCCTATGTTCCTGGTTCAGGGCATGGACCAGGGGGACGAACCTATGCAGATGTGGCGGCCTTCGAAGCAGATATACACAATGCTCAGCCTCATACAACACATGTACCTACTCACCAATCGCCTGTAAATGCCTTAAAACCTATTAGGGTAACTCTAGACCCTGAACTAGTAGAAAATATCTTCCAAGAAGAAAAACAGTTTTCCTCTTGTGCTGCCATTTTCCATTTCCGTGGATTCTGTCCCTCTTTTGTATATCTACAGAATTGGATTGCTAAGAGTTGGATGCATATTAAAGATGGTCAAATCCAGCCCTGCGCTAGGGGTTTTTTTATAGTAATATTTCAAAGTCCAGAAGATAGGCAGTCAATATTGTGCAACAATAATTTTTCTTGGCAGGGCAGATTTCCTCTTATGGCCAAACCTTGGCATAAGGATTTTAATCCTCTCTCGGAATCCTTTAACAAGATCCCTATATGCGTGTGGCTCCCTTATCTTCCGATACATTTGTGGCAAGAGGCAGTTTATAAAACCATTGGAAATGCTATAGAGGAGTTTCTATATGAAGAAGACAGTACGAAGAGCCACCATTTGACTTGTGCACAATTTTTGGTTGTTCTGGATGTTTCAAAGGGCCTTCCTGAGGTGATATGCATTGATTCCCCAAGAGGTACCTGGACACAAATACTAGATTATGAGGGAATTCCTTTTAGGTGTAGGAAGTGTCACCAGACGGGACATATTGCTGCCCGTTGTGGTGCTGGGAAATACAATCCCAGACGTTCACCTTCTTGGTGGCCAAAGGATTTTTCTAAACATAGCATAGACAAACTACCTTTGGAGATAACATCAGAATCCGAGACCGAGAATGAGGAAAGGTTGCAATCTGAATCGGAAAATGAAGAGGATTCACTGGAGAATCAATCAAATGAAGCCTCTGAGGAGGCTGTAGTTAATGATACAGCTGAGCCTGAGGAGGAGATGGTGATCTCATCCCCTGTTCTGGAGGATCTTTCTAAGAGCCAAACTGTGTTAGACTGTCACAAGGAGCTTATGCCTACTGGTGTCCAAAGATCATTGTCTTCTGAGGCATGGGTTGCTGAGGCAGCTAAGGTTGAAGATGGTTGGACAGCAGTCAAAAGAAAGAAGTCTAAGCCTTTGGCCCCTCCTCTAGAAATGAATCTTCGGTCATGCAAAAAGAAAAATCTGAATTTAAAAGATTCATCCAAAGTTCCTTTCTACTGATTGGTTTTTTGGGGGCAGTAAACTGGTCATTTTTATGGTTTGTTGGTTACAGATCTGGAAGTTCGTGGTTTTCTTTCAGATCTGTGTTTTGATAGCTATTTTTTCATGTTCTTATTTGTTGGTTTTAGGACCCTGTAAAACCTGGTTTTGGTTCTTTTTAGTTATCAGGTTCTTGTGTTAACCTGGTTGTGCTTTAATGTTTATCTTTCTCCTTGTACAGGGTTTTGGGGTCCCTTCAAAACCTATTTTTACCATAATCTAAAACATAATACCTTTGATTTCATAAATACCTATAAGGGTCAAACTAAAAGCAACAAAGATATAGTCATAATGAATCTCTATTCTTTAACTATAGGTATTAATAAACCTTTTTAACTACATTACGATTTTAGGATGAAGTCACATGACTTCATAACGAACTAGAAATAACTCCTAATTTTCTTTCATGTTGATCTCATGCTTTGAACCTCAACTATAAAAAAATTCCCCAAATCAATTTATACCAACAAAAGAAAACAAAAATAGATGCCAAGAGAACTTGATGGGTTTTATCCATACAGGTAGGTCACTTTCAACATCCCAACAAGGAAAATAGGGTAAAATAAAATCCCCTTTAAAATAACTAATATTACTTTAATTTCCCAAATAGGGTCGAGTTGCAAGTAGCAGGGGAATTCTTTCTCAAACAAGCTTGCAAACATTAGGGAACCAACATATAAAACCCAAATTGATTCACCAGGCTAAAGGAATATAAAATATAGGTTTCTATAAAATATTTAAGGGTTTGATTTGGACATAACAAGGGTGGTATCTAAAATTACCTAGCAAATAAAATTTAAGTAAGATCATTACTAACATACAACTCTCTAAATGGCTCACAAAAACAAAAATGGACAAATATGGGTTTCGAGTAATACTAGCAAGTTTGATTTAGTACAAATATATATATATAATCAGATATGAGTATATCATTTCAGTTTTGAAAATTTTATTGGTTTGATGTTATATGGATATCATTTCAAATCTGAATTTATATTGTATTTCGATTTGCAAGGAAAAAGAATACCAACCAAATGTAATTGATTTTAAGATTATCAATGTATGCCATTCAATGCAAACATGCCAAAATTCATCCCACCAATTTATAAAACACACCTACTTATTATTCCTACATAGTTGGTGGCCAAGAGAAGAGTTTGGATGTTTTTCAAATGGAAGAATTGAAGGTATTCCTCTTTGCCTCTCATGTCATCCTAACTCCTCCCTACAATTTTGTCCTATGCATTCTCTTTCCCTATGCCTAACTGCATTTTCTTTCTCCCTATTCCCAAAATGTCCCCTCCATAGCATCTTCCCTTAAATCTAGATTTTATTCCCTACCTAACACCACCACACCCATACTCAGCATGCCCCATACCTACCTTCCATCCTCCAATCCTATCTATGTTTCTTATTCTCTCTAGTATCCTCCCCTAGTCGATGCCATACCTTCATCCTAAATTCCTCATGATTTTCCCCTATTGATGTCATCCCTATTCCTACCAGACACCATCCCCCTACATCTCCCCTACATGTCCCTATCAAAACCATCTAATCCCCGTACTGTCAATGCTTCATTGGTGTCCATAAAAAGCCAATGTAGAATAATTTAAAAATATAAATACATAATATATATCTTATTATATATAATTAACATAAAATATGGAAAATACAATTGTCTATGTGTGTGTGTGCGCGCACGCATGCGTGTGTGTGTGTGTGTGTGTGTGTGTGTGTGTGTGTGTGTGTGAATAAAATAGGTAATATAATATTAATATTATATAATATAACAATATTATAAGTAATACTATGAGTAAAATAATATATATGTATGTATATATATATAATAAAATAATATATATATGAATAATCATAGTGTGTGTGTGTGTGTGTGTGTGTGTGTGTGTGTGTGTGTGTGTGTGTGTGTGTGTGTGTGTGTGTGTGTGTGTGTGTGTGTGTGTGTGTGTGTGTGTGTGTGTGTGTGTGTGGAAAAGTAATAAAATAATATAATACGGAAATAGAATATGAACAATAAAATTATAAAATAATCTAACCATAAAATCATTAAAATAATTAATTGATGAAATCAAAATCTATTAAAATAATAATAATATAATCACAATTAAAACAATTAATAATAAAATTGAGCTATAAAATGGTAATAACAATAAGTGAGAATTATATGATAATAATAAATACTAATAATCATTAAAATAATAGTAATCCTTAGAACATAAAATTGACCTAAAAATAAACCCAATAACCAATAGTTGAGAGGTTAACCCAAAAAATATATAAGATTAAACAATAGTATCATCTAGAAATTCCCTTAGTTGATTAAATCTCTCTACAGTCGATCGCCCAAGAAGGGAAGAGTTGTTAATATATCAATTAAGGTTGAGAGACCCACATGGGTCTAGACAAATCTTAACCAATAGTATGATGGATAAAAAGGATAAGTCACTCATATGTTGAATTCAACATGTGTATGTGATACTCAGGGAGAATGACCAAAAATGGAGGTATAACCTCCAACATACGAGGAATGGATGAGGACAACCACACATGCACATAGGAGGGGTAAGACCAAAAGGACAAAATCTAAGAACATGATATAACACAAAAGGATAACCATGATGGTGGATCATTATTATAGAATACATGTTATACCTATTGAAGTGACATTCTAACTGCTTGATCACCCATGACATACCCAAGATGTACAAACCCAATGTCAAGCCTAGCTCATGGCCTAGTTCCTAAATCTACCAAATAAGACATCAAAAGTACCTAAATGATTTCAACATAATAATAATAATAATAATAATAATTATTATTATTATTATTATTATTATTATTATTATTATTATTATTATTTAACACAAATCATCAAATATGAAATGATAGATCAAGTATAAACATCTATAACTAAAAAAGGACAGAGTTAGTCTTGATAACCATGACTTTGAGTAAGCCATGTGAACACAATCAATATCTAGAAAAGTCACCAAGTTAATCTACATCAGTAAAGCATGATATATCAATGACATATAATAATGTAACTAACTGAGTATCATATACATAAATAGGATAAAATGAATCTAGTGTAGGTGGTATTCCTACTACGATATATAGAATCCAATGCAGGTATCTAATTATGACATCACATACCATGTCAACTATCTGAGCTACCTATGTCATAACCATTTGAAATCAAAACCAACTTCAACCATCAGTAGTCAAGGTGCTATCAAAAACATGCTAAGCAAGCTATAGTCCAGTATCCAAAAGGGTCACAAGGTTGGTTCATGATAGATTGAAAATACTCTAAGGAAATATATTTCTCCTAGAGAGGTGGTTACTCACAAGGCTAGGGAGCCAGTGCCTATTTCCAAGTTTTGGATGGGTGTCTACATTGGAATGGCATTATTGAATAGATTATATGGTCACCCTAGCATCCACTATCTCCATTTGGAGTGGGTACTATACTAGATTTAATGATGACTTCTAAGTTGACCTTCACACTTAGGTAAATAATCAGTGCAAGTCTTAAAGAGAAAATGTTTTAAAAGGATAAGATTCCCCCAAGCGGCCATTTATACTTGATGTCTTATTTTTTGGGCACTATCATGGGCACTATCTACATACAAAACAAATCACTTTGGATCCTATCCCTAAATTGTATAAAAAATGAGGTATGTGATTATTTTTCTTTCCTCTACATCTATGCATACATGAGGATCATATTTATAATTGATGAGAATGTTTATCCTTAAATATGGAGGGAAATTCGTGAAGAACCACTACTCAAAATATCAAAAAACATTAGTAAGACATTAGGGGTAAGGGAGGATTACTAGCTTTATACTAACTACATGGAGATCATGGTCATGGGGAACAAGGTTACTCCATTATGGATTCCAAATTATGTCCCTGAAAAGTTGGCTAAGTAATAGATTGCCTATAAACTATGGTGGAGCATGGATAAATATTTGAATAAAAAAAGAAAGGACTATTTCATGTTTCCTCCTTGATGATGGCCAAATGTGTTATACCATCAAGAAACATTTTGGAGAATTCCATAAGAATAGAAATTACTATTAATTGGAATCTTTACCACATAGGGATTGGGGTCCTCATGACCTAATTTAGAATCATATCCAAGGCCTTGGCATCCCATGCCAACATGAGCCTTATTACCATGATTTCATTTTTATGAATGCAAAAGACTATGCTAAAGTTTTGGAGAGAGAAAAGGTAACTCTGTAAATTATTTAGGTAGATCCTTATATAACAATTATCAATGTGTATACTAGGTGTAGACATTCAATTCTGGCCATTTTCATTCCTAAACTAGGATTCATATCAATTTCTAGTAAATGATATAATTTGAGCCAAGAAATCACCTAAATTACCATATCTCAATTTATCTCTAGACCTAATAAGCAATTAGATTAGTGGATTTTATGGTTATTATTTGACTAACTATTTTATTAATTAATCTATATTTCATATGTTGGTGTATGGATAGTTATATGTTTCTTAATTTACATGATTGATAACTATGGAGTTAGTTGTACTTGCATATTATCTACATGATGATCATGTTTATTTAGTTTATGATAGCAGTATATTATGGATTTTATATTGTTTTAGGCTAACTACCATCATTTTTGTGAGTTTTATTTAAGATACATCCATCCCTAAGAGTGTTATAGAGCGAGGTCATCATTAAATAGGGTGGCATAGATGGAGGCATTGGGGGATGATAGATGGAAAAAATAGAAACCCACACACACCAAAATAGTTTAAAATGTTTTTATATTCATTTCTTGATTTGATTTGATAGCTAATATTTGATTTCGTTATAATCATGCATGTTTTGATTAAATATGGTTGTGTGTTGCAATTGTGTTGTCTGAATTAATATGCTTTGCATAATGATGATTTCTTTAAAGTATGTTATAGAATCTGCATTATGATTTCTTGCTACAAAATTTGGAAATATGTGTGATTGTCTTCAAAATTAGCAATGTCTTAATTTTTTGATAGGAAATTTAATGTAATTTTCTATGCTAAATGACTATTAGATATACTAAGTAGCAAGGCAAGACTTAAATTAGTTTGGAATGGTCATTGTGATATTAGTTATATTGACTAATGATTATTGCAAATTCTTTGTGCTTAGGCATTATTAAATATCCCTATTCTAATTTAATTAAAATAATTACATTGCTTAATGAATATTTGTGAATACATTGTGTTTATTCAATATGTTAATGACTAGTTGTAAGGCTCAATTTCATTGTTAATAATTATATTATTTTAATGAAATTTTATGGCATTGTTAATAATGGAATTTGATGTTACATGAATAAAAGTTTGAAGGAATTATTATTATTACATTATTAATAATTGTAACATTCAAGATTATGGTTAGTTTTAGTGGCCATAGACTTGGGTTATCAGGTCATTATGTTAAAACAAATATTTTATTTTTATTTTTTCTTGGATATGTTAAAATTATAGCTAATGAAAGTGGGGTTGAATCAATTCCTTTAAACAATAATTCAATTTCAATTATCATCCAAGAAGTATTCATTCAAATACATACATTAGCCAATACATAAAAAAGCATTCTAAAAAAGCATACAACATAATAACACAAGAGATATGTAGGAAACCATCATGGGGCATAAAAACCACTAAAATTTATCTTTTACTATAGTCATATAAGCAATTAATCAAGAATTAGTGAGGCACCAACCCCAAAATGAGCACTAGTCCCAGACTAGTCAAGCACCAACTCAACTAGTCCTTTAGTAAGCACCAACATGTAAGGAGGCATTAACTCCCTTGGTAACTCAGCACCAACTCAGCTACCTAGAACCTCTAATCACCTTTTAACACCTTTTTATTACCCAAATTATTATTATTACCTCTTTTTTATCTTCACACTCTTCTATCTCTATTAAATATCCTATTTTATTATACCTTCATGACATATTAAACACACCTATTTTATTATATTAAATCCCTCTACCTGGTTTTAAAATTTCTATTTCATTTGCTCATATCCTCAATATTCTAACTAGCCAAATTAGGCCTATTGGACCTTCTTCTTATACTTGAATCTTAATTTCACATAACTATAAATAATTTGATCACCCTTTGAATACATCAATAAACATGTTTAAAAATTTAAATAACCACTACATAGATCGGTCACCACGCATCAAGACCAAAACCATCGTTAGGCCTAATAGAGACCTAATGCAATTAAGCCTTCTTAAATCACACATTTCATCTTGACCACCTTGAAACATATTAAGCCTCCATAAATGGATTAAAAACTTAAAACATGATTAAATTATACCCCTTATAAGATCAATTTATGTCCATAACACCATTTATCTCATTTCACTCCTTGAACCACACTATTAGGCCTACTCACAATCAGCCCTTCTCACTACCAGAAAGTTTGCTTTGAATATCTGAAGTATACACTCAAATTTTCCACATAATTATATCAAAAAATCATATTTATATAACCTAAATTACCTCAAGGAGATAACCATGTCAATTATACTACACCATACATGTCAAAACACCTCAAACTGACCACTTTTATCTACTCACTTAGAACTGTAGATAGACTTCAAAACCTAGCCAAGAATCTTTGACCTTTCACACCTTCATAAGAGTTTATCATGAAGATAAATATATTAAAATGAACCTATTATATATATAACAACTTTATATGCATTATATTCTTCAAATATCTGCATAATGACTTAGAAACATTAATCTTGCTAATGGGTTTAGAACTGTCTGAATGCTCCAAAATGCAGCCATGGAAATAATGACGTAAAACACCTATGTGAACACTTTTAATAATTAAAAATGGGTTTATATTATCCTTAATATTTCTTATAATGTATTTAAACAAATATATTATAGTCTCAAATATAAATATTTTTCTTTTAGACCAATCTCATGTCTTCACCCTACATAGACGTCACTGTGTTAGACAAGTCACTTTGAGAGCAAATTTTTTCTTGTATATAAGCATCTCTAAATATTATATTAAAATGGGATATGTTATATATTTATATAATATAAAAATCATTCATTTATATCCATCCATAATCATTGATAATCCATCCCTAATCATGTATAACCCATACCAAATATCTTTCTCACTTCTACCTGGTTTTCTCACTATCGTTCTCACTAGGCCTTTTTAGTAATAGGAAATATTCCATGATTATTTTAGTATATTTAAATATTTCAACCTGATTATAAAATTATATTAACATAAAATAAAATTATCACACATCATCCTCCAATCATTTTCATGTTTTGATCTGGTTAACTTTGCCTGCTACATCAAAAATCTTAGAAACAAGGGTTTTTTGTACCTTCCACTCACTCTCATGACAAACCAATTCCATTGAAAGTAATTTTTAGAGTTTAATATAACCTAAAATCATAAAAAAAATTCAACTAAAATATTATAATCACTTTTGAATCATATCTTCCATATCAAGTCACTATTAAGGTTTTAAAAAGGGTTTAGACTGCCTTCCATTCTTAACAATCATTCATAAAGATTAGGTCCTAAACCTAGAAACTAATGATATTAAATTTTATCTATGAACCTTAACCAAATACCATTAATTTATTGGATCCTGATGAAAAAAATTCACGTGTCAATGAGCATAATAAAATCATTCTCAAGTTTGTAATACCTTATTCTTTGCACATTAAAAACCTCAAAACCATATTTCATGATTTATTCTTTATAATTTAACCTTAGAATTTTTAAAAACACTTTACACAACATATCACACCTATTAAAATTATCTCATGATTGATTGGCACCTTATAAACTTAACTTGACCCCTCATTAAGCCACACTAGGTCTCTTTGCACATTAGGCCTTGAACTGCCAGTCACACTTATACATTGAACATACCTTAAAAATTCTTGAAATAATCTCAATCCCTCATATTAATGTCATAAAACATCATAATAGGCTCACATTCTACCAAAATTATTCTCACAAGCATCAAACTACTCACCTCAACATGTTACCAAGCCTATATCTTCTCACTAGGTATCTTCATGTAAATGAATAAGCCATAAACTAGCCTTGAATCCCATTATGAAATTTTACCTACCTTCTACACATTTTTACAAAATTTTAAATATCTTATCACATGATCTACCACTGATTTTCATCCTTCATAACACCTCAAGACTCCTCATTAGTTCAATCAGAGTTTAGGACTAGTCTAGTTGCATGCTTAGGGTTAAGACCATACCCTTGAAGGTTTACCTTTAAACTTTCTTGAGTGTTTCAAAAATTCATATTAATTCTTGGGAATTATTAAACATCTAATAATAATTGTGTGTACCCATCTTACTAGACCATCATCATCACACACATGCTCATGATATGACAATGTTCCTTAAGACTAGTGCTCAAAAGTATGCTACCTTGTATCTTGATCTTGACCTTGACATGTCATCAACCTTAGAAGAATTACTATGTTTCCTTTAAATTATCTCTCAACATATGAGTTATTTGTCACATACCACTTCACCATACATGGCCTCAACTTTGACCTTGACATTAATGACATACATCTTGATCTTGACATCAATAACAACATCAATGATACAACACCAACAATAGTAACATAAATCAATAGGAGAGACATCTATTTTAACTAGTATACTATGAGTTCAATTTTTGAAAGCAAATTTTTCTTCTCAGATCTCATAATGAGCACAAGAGATCATGGTATAAAAATGGGAGAGTTTTTTTAGCATTCAAAATAATAAATGGGAAAGAGGAGATGATTGTGGGCACACAGATCAACATGATAGAGAGAAGAGAAGAGAAAGGTTAGTGAAATTTGGAAAAAATATTTTAGTATTATCATTTGGGTCTTCTTATTGGGTTGGTTTTGTGTGTGTGTGTGTGTGTGTGTGTGTGTGTGTGTTAATGAATAAGTCTACTAAATATTTATTTTAGTTTTTTGTAATTTTATTATTTTGAAATTAAATAAAAATGGCTAAATGCTCAACCTTGTGGATGGCTTGGCCATCCATAAAATCAAGCATATAACCCAAAAAACCTTAGGTTGAATGGCTTGGGATTTGATTTCTTTGACATATTATATCAAAATACAGAGTTCTAATGAAGAAAAATTATATGTATTCATTTAATACAAGTTTTAAAACCCTAAGAAAATTTTAATAGCATATATTTATTTTATTAGATGAACGTATTATCTTAGACCCTATAGAGATGCACTCATTATTTTAATGTAATGATTGAACTAGATAGTTCAATATAAACACACACACACACACACACACACACACACACACACATATATATATATATATATATATATATATATTAGGATTTAGTTCTAACCCAAGTAGGGTATGAATGTAAATTTGGTGTTTTTAGACTTAAAACTTTTAAGGATAGTTTTACGCCATTTTTTATGTATAGGTATCATATTTATTGTATATCAAGTTAGATTTTTATAAGCCTAGTTAAGGAATGACTGTGTGTTTATAAACCCAAAATTTAGGTATGTAAGATTATTTTTAAAAAACATGTTTTTGACAAGTATAGTATGGTTATGGTTTTATTTAAATTGTATAACCTATATAAAGGTGTATACCTATATATATATATATATATATATATATATATATATATATATATATATATCCTTTAGGACTTAACTCACATGGTATATATATGCAAAGGGTTTCAATTGAGAGAAATGGGGAAAATATATAAATACTATAGCATAGATATTTTGTGGTGTTTGTAGAATATATTAACATTTATATAAAACCTTAAAATACTTATGGTAAGTCATAGAAGTATATGGTATAAATTTGTTACAGATGTGTTAATATATCTTTATGTAGAAAAAGATATAGGAAGAATTATCAATTCAAGAGGAGAATAAATATATTCATATCCACTTTAGAATTAATTATATTTAACTATAGCTGAGTAAGTCCATAAATAGGACTGTGTGCATTTAGAGAATAGCTTTCCTTTATATAGAAATTTGTTTGTTAAAACATAATTGAGTTGTATATAAGACTATGTAAATTTGGATATGCAAGTTAAGGACTATGGATTATAAGGATATAAAACACAGTCATGAGCATATACTTAACCTTTGCTTATAATCTAAATGAATTGGTTATAATGATTAAGTCTGAATTATATAGTATATGGGATACTCTGGTTTATGGATAGAAGTTTGTCTAATTAGAGTATAATATATATAATGCATATTTACACTATCTATTGACTTAATTATATATACAATTGAGTGTTTATTTGGTATATAAATATATAGAATACATATAAATTGTTGGTTTAGTAAAAATCTAGTATGTGTATATTACACACACACACACACACACACACACACACACACACACACACACACACACACACACACACACACACACACACACACACACACACACACACACACACACACACACACACACACACCACACATAGAGAGAGCTAATTCTTCTAAACATTACATGGTATAAAAAATATATATGGGTGTATTTATCATTTGAGTTATCATGGTTGAGTTATAAGTGTGTTTAACATGTTGATGAAACATCTAGATATGTTCTACTTAAGATTCTACAAACCATATAATGATTATTTTAGAATGGCTTACTATTCTACCTTAGATATTTATAAATAAGGAAATAAGATGTTGATTAATGTTATTTAAATTGGTGAAATAGCATTTTAAGTTACATATTAATATTCTATAACTCGATATCCAAATATACTTCATACCCAAAGGGTATGATTTTTATTGAGAAATATTTTGCTATCTATTTATCATATGTAGTAATAAATTAGATGTTTTGAGATTCATTACATTACATTTGATGGATTAAATAAATGTATTTGATGTTTCATTATTTAATAGTTAATTATCTTCTTATAGGGTGTATTCTATTTGAATCTATTGGTTTATACACACACACACACACACACACCAAGTCTCACATGAATGACACTAAATAAGTAGTGTGACAGATTCCACTTGCTTAATTAGTGTCACTAATGTATAGATAAGGTGTAATCTAATTGAGTGGTGTGTATAAAATTTAATGATCCTCATGATCAATAAATATATGAAATCTTTGGCCAAAGTAATGTTTATAGTTAAACATTGTCATTTCATATGTTTGATTTAGTTTACATGTTTGTATTATACCATGTTAGAATGGGTTTCTTTATGGTATACATCATATATTAGTTCTATTACATAACAAAGATTCTAGTTTGTCACTCTAGATTCTTGCACCATCATTATCTACTCACTCATGAAGAGAGGGCCATTCCCTATTTGGGACATTGTGTGAAAGATTGATGGTTTGTGGTTGGTGTGGAAAAGCAATTGGATGATGCTCTCCTTCCCCTCAATAGTACTACACTAGAGACTACACTTGAGATTATTTATGGATATTATGAGTTCATTGAGACTCACATGCTCTATGGAGCTTTGTATCATTGTATATTATTATTAAGACATTTATGTTTATGAAACTATACTTTTTATTCATATGTATCATACATTAGTTGGTTGTAATATTATAATAGTTGTGGCTGAATTTGTAACAATACTTTTATGAATTAATGCAGTCTTTATTTTTATAATCAGCATTGTACCTGTTCTTAATATTTTTAATATTATGGTGACCATTAAATAAATAAATTATTTATATACCTTTTTATGGTTAATTAAAACTAATGTATTTAGTTAAAGATCACTCTTTTAGGTTTAATTATGATAGGATTTATTAATTGAATTTATATAGTTAATTGTTTTTTTAAATTACCCTATTATAGTAAAACCTACTGGGGTTGTTACATTATGGTATTACAGCTTAGACTATGTTATGCCCTTAACCATTGGTGTGTCTATGGATATGTGTGGCTAACTTATGGCTTGAATACATCTTTTATTTACTTGTTACATTTCTCTATGTTCTTAGATAGGTCAGCCTATGGAATAACCTTGGCTAAGTAGACTATATATAGGAGGTAGTGGTTAGTCTTTATTTATTATGTTAAGTATTCTGATATTATTGCATTGATATGGAGGTTTCCCCCTTTAAGTGGATTTTTTATATTATTGAGTATTCTATTCTAATATCAGTTATCATTGTGTGATCTCTCATAATTGCTTATTCTATGCAATATAAAATCATTCTATGTGAATATCTAATTAATTTCATTACAATTTGTATCAAAGCTTTGATTTGGGCAAGTTTCCTATGGTGTTTTTTTAGATCTGACGATTTGTGGCTTTTGGGAGTGGTGAGAGTGAAAAAACATAACTTAAAATCCAAAAAGAATTAATTGTTTTCATCATTGCAGTATTGCTCAAAATGTTTTTTTGAAAAAAAAGTCTAAAAAAAAAATTTCCCCTTACACAATTATAGTCATTGGATTCATTTCAGTGAGATGATCGCAGTGGTATATTCTATCGGTACACTTTTTTTGTACCAAAATTTTTACCCTAGTAGGCAAAGGCATTCATTAGATTCATCTTAACAAAGCAATCATAATGGTACCATTTCTTGGTACACTTTTTTTAGGGTCAAAACCTTCCTAGGGTTTATATATGGTAGGTATGGGTACTTAAGGAAGAAAATGGGGGCAAAAAATCCTAAAACTCTTTTTGTTGATGACATGGAATCTAAAACTTCAGATCTAATGATTTTTTAGCTTCAAATAGACATAAAGAACTTGGTGAGGTATGATGACTTTATTGTAGTCCAAGCTGATGTTTAGGTATGCACAAAGAGATTAATGGGGTTCATAATGAATTTTAGCATATCACTACATAATTAGTTGCCCTTGCATCTTAGTTTTAGCCTAACGACCTTCCACTTTAGCATTTAAATCCTCCTCTTAATAACTCCCATGTTGGTATGAAATTGATGATGCCAAAAGTGGACATGCATAGTTCGATGGTAAGGAGCCTCTCACTTAGATTACCTAAATTGAGAATTTATTTGAGTTGCATCAAACCCCTAGTTCTCAGAGGGTGATAGTGGCATCCTTGTATCTAGAACCTAAGCAATTCATTTGGTATCGTTGGTTATGTGCTCAAAACAAAAAGAATGGTGCTCTTATTACATGGACTATTTTCACTAAGGATTTGTTAGCTCATTATCAGAATAATTTATTTGAGATCTATTTGAACTAATTAGCCAAGGTATGGTAAATAGGAACTATGAAGGATTATATTCATCAATTTCAAAATCTTTCATTACAGGTAGAAGATATCACTGAGAAAAATTTGACTGATCTATTTTTGTGTGGCCTCAAAGATAGCATCCAATTCAAGGTTTGAATTTTTAACACAAAATCTATATCAAAATATATCCCTAAGGCATGCATGACAGAAGAAAAAAAGATGGTCAAAAGGAAAACTTTCACTATTGTTCATGATCACAACTTTCTAGTACCATTATTTCCATAGCCCACTAGATTAACACAATGATAAATTAAGAAGAAGTGAGCCAAAGGGTTGTGTTATGGTTGTGAAATAAAATAGAGAAAAGACCATTATTATGTTGAAAAGAAGCTATTTTATAGTAAAGGTGCCAATGATGATGAATTACATGATGGGGATGTAGAAGTTCCTAAGAAGGAATCTAAAGACTCTCAGCCTACTATTTCATGTCATGCCCTTTCAAGTATTAGTACTCCCTAAAATCTTAAGGTGATGGATTTCCTTAAGAAATAAAATGTCATTATCTTGATTGATTCTAGGAGTACACACAACTTCATCCATAGTAACTTGGCTTCTTGTTTGAACTATTTCATTTATCTAGCTTCATAATTTTAGGTTATGATTTTAGATGGTGGCACTATCAGTTGTTTAGGAAAATGTCATAATATTAAGTTGGCCATGGGATACTACTTATTAGATTCTCCTATGTTTGATATTCTCATGAGTGAAACTGATATTGTTTTAGGAGTCTGGTGGCTCACCACTTTAAGCACTATTGAGATGAATTTTAAAGAATTATTCATTCTAAAGAAAGGACATTTGAGCTAAGGGGATTAAAGGATAAATCTCCATAAATTATTATCTCCCATCAAATGACAAAGATTATCCATAAGGGTATTGAGGGATTTTTAGCTCACTTGTTTTCTATGAAAGTAAATTCAACTCAGCCATCTCCACCTCTTGATCTAAAACAAATAATTGAGACTCATTATGTTATTTTTGGAGACATGCCAAAAGGACTTCCACCTAACTGCATGCATGATCATGCTATGACACTAATTCTTTGTATTACACCACCCAACATCAGTCCATACAAGTATCCCTATGCCTAGAAAAGTAAAATTGAAAATATGGTACAAGAGATGTTGGATGTAGGAATCATTCACCATAGCCAAAGTGAATACTCTTCACCAATTGTCATGGTGAGAAATAAATATGACACCTAGAGGATGTGCCCTGACTACAAAGAACTCAACAAGTACACTATCAAAGATAAGTTTTTGATTCATATCATTGATGATTTTCTAGATGAATTGAATGGTGCTCTTTATTTTACCAAGTTAGATCTTCATTTTGGGTATCATCAAATTTAGATCCATGATGAAGACATACCCAAAACCACTTTTAGGACTCATGAGGGCCATTATTAGTTTTTGGTTATGCCTTTTGGTCTAACAAATGCACCATCTACTTTTTAGAGTTTGATTAATATTGTTTTTAAGTTATTTTTAAAGAAATTTGTTTTGGTATTCTTTGATGATATCCTCATTTATATTAAAAATTGGGAAGACTATTTGCAACATGTGAAATAGGTACTCTCCATTTTGAATCAAAATCAATTATATGTCAAACCTTCTATATATACTTTTGGAGTTGGTGAGGTTGAATTTTTGGTTCATTTGGTGTCTTATGAATGAGTAAAATTGGATCCTTAAAAAAATCAAGTAATGGTGGACTAGCCAATTCCTAAGACACTCAAGAAACTTTGAGTATTTTTGGGGATTATTGGTTACTATCACAGGTTTGTCAAAAATTATGGTAGTATTATAGCCCCACTCACCTCTTTGTTAAAGTAAGACTCCTTTTAGTGGATTTATGTAGATACCCAGGCATGTGAATAATTGAAATTGGCTATGTGCACTACTCCAATATTGGCCACTCCTAATTTTTCTAAGACTTTTATGGTTGAATGTGATGCATTTGGGTATGGTATGGGTGTTGTACTCATGCAAGAAGGTAGACCACTTGCATTTGAAATTTGTCAACTAAAGGGTATAAATCAACATAAAACCATCTATGAGAAGGAAATGATGGCCATTTTGCATGCAGTCAAACAATGGAGACCTTATTTGATTGTTCACTGATTTTAGGTAAAGACTGATCATGATAGTGTCAAATATTTTTTAAAAAAGGTTATCATCTAAAGAAAAACAAAAATGGGTAACTAAGATGTTAGGCTATGATTTTGAAATAGTGTACAAAAAAGGCAAGGATAATGTGGTGGCAGATGCACTATCTAGAAAACATGAATTAGTCGAAGCATTACTATGTGCCAAAACCATTTTATAGGTAGATTGGCTAGAGGAAGCATGATTAGAATGGGAACATGATAGTACTACCCATGATTTGATTCAAAATATTTAGCAAGGTTTAGGTGGATTTGAAAAATTCATATGGAAAGGTAATGCATTATGGTATAAAGATAGATTATACCTATGTAATAATTATCTTCTTAAACAAAAAATCCTTCAAGAACTTCATGCAACTCCAATTGGGGGTCATTCAAAATTTTGAAAACCTATCATAGAATCAATTAGGGATTTTTTGGGAAGGTCTCAAGGGGGATGTCCAAAAATATGTGGCTAAATGTATGATCTATCAATAAAACAAAGGCAAAACCATCAAAACATCAGGTCTTTTATAGCCTTTATCCATCCCTAGCCAACATTAGGAAGAGGTATTTATGGATTCAATTACAAGGTTACCAAAATCTAATGGTCAAAATGTTATCATGGCTGTTGTAGATCATCTTAATAAGTATGCTCATTTTTGTTCATTATCTCAGTGATTTCTTTCTAGTATAGTAGCTGTTGTTTTTCTTAATATAGTTCAAAAACTGCACGGTACCCCTGAGATCATTATTAGTGATAGAGATCCCATTTTTAATAATAATTTTTGGACTAAGTTATTTACATGTTTGGGAACCCAATTGGCTCATATTTCATCCTATCATCCTCAATCTAATGGATAAACTAAGGTAGTCAATAAATGTTTGGAAGGTTATCTCTGATGTTTTGTTTCTGATAAACAAGATAAATGGGTTAATTGGTTGCCACTTATGAAATGGTGGTATAATACTTTTATTCATATTTATTCCAAAATATCTCCTTTTGTGGAACTATATGGATACCACCTTCCATCCATCACTTCAAAATTGAAGGTTCATCCTAAGGTTCATGAAGTTGAAGAACATATTCACCATCAAGAGGAGGTCCTTGCAAGTTTGCATGAAAATTTTTCTATGGCCAGAATTACATGAAGCAACAAGCAGATCAACATAGAAGTGAGAGGAATTTTTACATTGGTGATTAGGTCTTTATTCACTTTCAACCATACAAATAGGTGTCATTAAAGCAACAAAAAAAGGATAACAAGTTGTCCCTTAAGTATTATGGGCTTTATTAGATATTGCAAAAAATTGACAGTGTGGCCTACAAGTTAGAGTTTCCTTAATCCAATTACATACATCTAGTATTTCATGTATCATAACTAAAGAAAGTAATTAGACTTAGAGATTCCATTAAAATAGAATTACCAAAATTGGATGAGGAAGGTAGAGTTGTTATAGATCCTGAGGTGATCCTTCAAAGGCACACCAAGCAACTGCATCCCAGAGCAATTACAAAGTACCTGATCAAATGGAAGAATCTTCCATGTGAAGATGCCACTTTTGAGGATGAAGCATTTTTTAAGTATCATCTAGAGTTTCCACAATGTAGAGGATAATGTTGTTTTAAAGGGTAGGGTACTTTTACACCCTTAACCATTGGTGTGTCTAGGGATATGTGTGGCTGACTTGTGACTTACATACCTCTTTTATTTAGTTGTTACATTTCTCTATGTTATTAGATAGGTTGGCCTATAGAATAACCCTGGCTAAGTAGACTATATATAGGAGGTAGTGGTTAGTATTTATTCATTATGTTAACTATTTTTCTATTAGTGCATTGATGTGGAGGTTTCCCCCTCAAATTATCTTTGATATATTATCCATTATTCTATTATATTGTCAATTATCATTATGTGATCTCTCATAATTACTTATTTTGTAAAATATAAAAGCATTATATGTGAAGATATAATTAATTTCATTATAGACTCAAAATCTAGGACTTAATGTGTTTGTTAATACAAATGTACTCTCTTGTTAAGTGGGAAGAATAATGGTGTGCACTAGACTTAGAGGTGAGGGTACCTCAAACCCCAATCCTCTAGTAAATCCAAATTACTTTGTCATTGAGAAAGTTATTAAGTTAGATCAAATCCTCATAGTCATGCATGAAACTAGAGACTGAATTATGGCCCTAGAGAAGTAAGTGCATGGGCATGTTAAGGATATTGTTCAAGAATAACCTGAAGACCATCTTACAAAGTAGGAAAATCCTTAAGAGTAGATGCATGATGAAATGCCATAATGTGAGAGATTGAGTAGCTATAGAGTTGGCTTAAGATATGAAAAAGGTGAATCTACTCAATTTTGATGGAACCATTTTGGGAGATGGAGGTGAAGCATGGATGATAGAGATGGAAAAATATTTCAAGATTTGGAATTACTATAAATTCAACAAATTAATCTAGGAAGAATATTAATTTTTTGGAGAAGTAACTTGGTGGGAAAACAATAAGTTAGAGATGAATATTAGCTCTACCACCACAACTTGGGAATAGTTTATGACATTTTTTAGTTCATGGTTGCCTCCTTAGCTATATTTTGATCATAAGTTCATGTATTTTTGTAACCTTAAGCAAGAATACATTTCTATGAATGAATATTGGGATAAATTCACCAAGATATTAAATTATGTACCTTAGTATCAGGTGGATGAGAGGTTCAAAATATGGAATTTCATTATGAGATTAAAACCCAATTTTTTTTGAGGTGGATGTGCATGGGACATATATCATAGATCAGGTCTTTGAGAAGGTAGTTAGGCAAGGACATAAGCTAAAATATCTTACCCAAGTCAGAGATAAGTTCCAATTTTTTTTTGAAGTTATAAATTGACTTTAATAAAGAATAACTAGAAACAAAGGAGTGGAGTCTCTAAGATCCAATTCAATAACCAAAATGATAAATTTAATAGTATCTCAAGGAATAGAAAACTTGGAAATTGTTTCAAAGAAGGTTTCAAGGGAAACCAATAGTCTGATTGGAAATGTCCACCTAGAGATTGCTTCATTTGTGTAGGTGACCATTACATTCAAGAGTGTACTCAAGATAAGTTATGTGGAAAGAACAAGGGTTCTAATTTTTAATAGGAAACTTTTTAGTAGTGAATTCATACAACTATTGACAATCATCAAACTAAGTTATGAGCTTCACCCATTAAACTGTCAGGTATTTTGTTTAATCACCCACTTTCTATTTTCATTAACACTATAGCTACATAATGTTTTATTTCCCCTAGATTTCTTAATAATTTGTCTAGAAAAGTTGGAGATATGAAAAATTAATGGTCAGTACAATATGGGAATGAGTCAAAGGTCAAGGTTCACAAGTGTC